>QJPP01002624.1:0-32143 GCA_003996215.1 Jaltomata sinuosa
TTGCTTCTATTCTGTCTATTACTGCGCTTTTATCTTATATGTGCCCAGTCGGCCTATGATACCTACTGGGTACCTTATGCTTCGCATTTGGTGCTCACCCCTACCCCTGCATCTTTGGGTGCAGATCTTAGCGTGGGCCATCGCCGTTAGATCGTTGTGATTCGTGCTTGGAGATCTGTGAGGACTACTTCAGGCTGAGGGTGAGCTCTTGGCGATCGGAGCTTAGCTTTATTTATCTTTTGCTTCATGTACTCTATTACCATTCAGAGACATCTGTATATATAGTTTTGGTTTATTTGTACTCCATGTATTTAGTTTGGCTCTGTACTATGATACCAGGTCTTGGGTTTGGTTTAGTTTCCGCGTATATATTTATATACCTATTATCTATTTTATTCGTCTTGTTCCCTTATTTGCTAGATAGTAGCCCATTACTAACTGTTCTGGGCTACGGGGATTGGTTCACCTACCGGGGGTTGTAGGTGCCATCATGACCGAGAAATTGGGTCGTGACACTTATGTATTCTCTTATTCTAACCCCAATATTTTACAAGTATTTTGCTATACTCTATATATATATTTTGAGATTTTCAGATTTTTGAAGCCTAAAAAATGCAAGGTATATATGTCATGTGCTATCTATTACAAGGTATATATATTTATATCTTACTTACTCATCTTCCTACTTAAATTATACATATATTATTTTATCACAATTACCTTTACGTACATAATACTTTCTCTCATATTCAATGCATGTTCATTTTTACCTTACAAATAAAAGTCTTCTTTATATGAAACAAATAATTCTCGTTCTCTACTCAAGTTTTCAAATTGTTCTTTTACATGAAATATATTTACAAAATAAATATGATTTTCTTTTATATTCTTTCTCTATTACCGGTATACTTATTTCCTACATGTTTTTTTTTTTACTTATCCAAATCTTTTAAATAATAAACTTTTCACATGATTTCTTATATTTTAAATATACATACATCACCTTTATTTTCTTTTAATAAACATGTCATAAACTTTTCCCAAAACTCTAAAACCACATATATTTCTTACTTTACAAAAAGTATATTTGTATAAATAACATTCTCATTTCTTTTACATAGCCTTTTAAAGTATATATTCTTATAAATCATAAAGTTCTACATATTTTAATGATAAGAGTATGACTATTAAACTTTCATATATTTCGACATGTACGTAGATATGTGTAACTTTTTTTTACCATAAGCATATTTTATATTTTTGCCTATTGTAGTAGCATGTGTCATATACTTTGAGTTTCTCTTTAAATTAATAAAATACATTTTTATCACCCTTTTTTAGCAAATAATGAGCAAATAACTTTCCCAAATATTGTTTCTAAACTGAGTTTAAAGACTATCTTCGGATAGGCTCTGAAGGGTGCCTAACACCTTTCCTTCGAGTAACCAAAACTCTTACTCAGAATCTCAAACGTTTTCGCAGACTAAAAACAGAGTTTTACAAAAAATGGTTTCCTAAGTTTCCTAAAATTTAGGTGGCGACTCTAAACCCTTTTCCAAAACAAAGGCAGAAGAGCCGAATGTTGCAAGCATATTTTGGCCAGTTCAAAATGGGGCGCGACAGAATGGCGACTCCGCTGGAGATTTAACTTATGTTTTTACCTTAGCATGCTTAGTTTATGAATATTATTTGGAATATTTGTTTATTTGCAGTACATTATTTGCTTTATTTATATCGTTCTTTGTTTGAAAGGACGCAAGCCAAATCCAAACTTGCGCTCTTTGTTTGATTGATAAACACTACTTGTTACTGCTTTCTCACTTGCATTTCTCTATCGAGTCTTTGGCCGTACACATTTCACACACTGTGGTACACGCGGAGGGTTTTATGCCCTCCCAAACCTTCTTTTGGATTCCTTAGTTTCAGAGTCGGTGCAATTAGGTTAGTGCGCCGTCTCGCAGTTATTTAGTCCACTCTCAAATCTAGGAAAATACTCTTATTCTAGAAATAGGTCATGTTGCATAGCCTTAGGCAGGACGATCCTGGGGATTGACACTGCATTTAGGGAACCACCCTTATTGTCAACGGGTTTTTCATAAAACCCAACGACATATACTTTGTGTGTGATTGATGTAAATGATCCAAACTAAAACACATGATGGATTTGGGATAAACAAACTTATCATACCCTTTACCTTTTCTATCAGATGAATATCAACCAAAACTTGCCCAACATCCAAATGATTTTCTCAGCTCCCCATAACCTACAACGATGGTGGAACAACATCAGGACTCTATATGGACACGAGATTTCCAAACACCTGGGATCTCTCACTGAGTTGTTGGACATCCAAGCCAATGAGATGCTAACAAAGTCGCTGATTGAATTTTGGAACCCAACCACCGCGACATTTCAGTTCTCTGACTTTGAAATCACGCCTACCTTGGAAGAGGTCAGTAGCCTAACAGATCTGGCGCTCAAAGGAAGAGAACCAGTATTGCCCTCAACCATGTCTGGAAGAAAAATTCTACACGCTTTGGGTCTAAAAGCCTTCCCGGCCCTTAGGAATGTAGAAAATGGATGTGTAGGTTTGAACTATCTCTTTCAGAGGTTTGGACGCCAAGAAAGCTATGATGGTTATCGACAGGAATTTGCTTGTAGCAGAGCAAAATGGGAGAGAATCCGACCTGTGGCTTTTGCACTCGCTTTCTTAGGGATCATGGTCTTTCCTAAGAAGATAGGCCGCATCAATATAAATTTGATGCCAGTAGTCCTTGCCCTGTTCAATGGCTCCAAAAAGTTATTAGTACCAATGCTTTTGGCAGAATTATTCAGAGCTTTGTCCTCCTGCTCAAGAGGATATGATTGCTTTGGCGGATGCAATTTGCTACTACAAATTTGGGCCGTAGAGCATTTCTTCCAAAAAGAACAAGCCAACGATAACTTGGAAGGAGTCTGCGACAAGATGCAAAGCCACGAGCGTAGGTTAAAATTTTGGAATGCACCGACAGGACGAGAAGGATGGCGGGTCTATCTAACGCATCTCACAGGAGATGTCATCCAATGGAAGCTCCCTTGGATCACTGGAAGAGCATTATTGAGGAGATACACCAGCTATTTTATTGAGTTGATCGGGTTAGAAGGGATCCAACCATACGCTCCACTTAGAGTTCTGCGTCAATTTGGCATCAATCAGGATGTTCCTTTGTAGTCCCACATAGAACCTGTGGAGGTCGCTTACGAAAGAGAAATACCTTCGGCCAGGATTAGAAGACTGCAGGAATCATGGATGAATATAATATCCGCAGATATCGGACAAACAAATTGGTGCACCTTGGAATATTATGCGTGGAAGGTAGATGGAGGTCCCATAATGCGACCAAGCTGGGAAAGGATCCCTTGTTTTATCGACTATGACATGGTGACTCAAGTCTCCAGGGAAATAATACCTCACATGTATCTCACCGCCTTCATGCGTGAACAGATTATTCCGGGCTCAGTTAAAGATGAGATAACTTCGGACAGTCAGGATGATATAAGAGAAAATCTAGGGGGAGAACTTGAAGATCAATCTGAGTATGGATCTTTAGTGTTCCTGGAAGAAGATGATCCAGATTATGAGGAATGGCAGTTGAGAGAATGGGATCTCGGAGAATACCACCCAGGGCCTTATTTGGACACACATGACGATAGTGATGACGGTCCTACGTGGCCCTAGGTTATCCTTTCCCATTTGTACCCTTTTTCATACTCCCTAAAGGTGCCTCATGGCCCATCCTTTTGTACGCCCTAGTGGCCATCCCATGTCTTTCATTTTCAGGCTCCCATCAGCCTATCTATTGTAAGCTTTCAAAGCCACATTTTGCTCAATGAAAGTCATGTTTATCTCAAATCCTAAATGTGTTCAATGGATCATTTATTATCAAATTGTATGCAGCGTAGGCCTACCTCTGGCAAAACGAGACTCCATATTAGGACGCATTTTTGTGTGAATATCGCCAACTTGGCGTATATATATTTATATATTCCAACATTTCCCAAACTAACATAGTTTCCTTTTTCTTTCTTTTCTTTTCTTTATGTTTATTATCAACCCCCCAAAGAAAGTTGATTTGTGTCGATTTGCAAACTGGCGGAATCGCAATACAACCTCCGATCTAAAGGAAAAATGAGCGAAGAATCTAACAACGCCTCGATGATACCAGTAGATGGCGCCGAAAGTTCTCAAAAACTGATGGACACTCAAAACGACGAACAAATGGCCAACATGGCACAAGAAATTGAGATCTTGAAAGAAGAACTACGCCAAGTGCGGGATTTGACTAAGCTTACAGCTGCTACCTTCCCCGCCAATTCCAATTTCCAAGTGCCGAGTTGAGGCCGGTCACTCCCGCCGACTTAACAAACGCGCCTAAGCAAACACCACCCGTTCCCACTTATGCTCAAGATCTACTTACTCGCCCGCCCGCTGCTAGGGATGCACTAACCTTTCCTCGCCTACGCAGAACTTCACTGTTCCAATTCACCCAACAATGCAGCACATACCGGAGGCACATGTCACTTGTGAAATGCCTGTTCCACCGGTATATGCTACTGAAGCCCCTACTTTCGCAACATCCACGGCTGTCAAAGTACCATATGAGGTCGATCAGTACGTAGGATTGGAGAGGGATGTCCGGTCAAATGAAGATAGGTCGATAGCAGCTCAACTTGAAAGTTTGAAAAGGGCTTTTAAAAGCATGCAAGTCACCAGGGGAACCGAAAGTCTGGACTATGATGACCTATGCATCCACCCAGACATCGATATGCCGGTCGGGTACAAACCACCAAAATTTGATGTATTTGATGGAAAGGGCGATCCCCACGCACACCTAAGAGCCTATTGCGACAAGCTGGTCGGCGTAGGAAGGAACGAGAAATTGAGGATGAAACTGTTCATTCGAAGTCTGTCGGGAGAAGCTCTGACTTGGTACACTCGCCAAGACCCTCGCAAATGGCGTGATTGGCAAGAAATGGCCGAAGATTTCATGAGTCGTTTCAGGTTTAATACCGAAATCACTCCAGACAGATTCTCACTTGCTAACATACAAAAGAAGCCATCTGAATCATTTCAAGAATATTCATGGAGATGGAGGACCGAGGCTGCTCGGATCCAGCCCCCACTTGACGAAAATGAACTCTCTAAGTACTTTATCCGAGCTCAGGAAGGCGTCTACTTCGACAAAATGATGTCAATGATGGGCCAAAAGTTCGCTGACTTGGTCAAGATGGGAGACTTTATTGAGGAAGGTATTAAGTCCGGAAAAATTCAGTCTATGGTCGCACTGCAAGCCGCAAGCAAGGCCATACAGTCAGGTTCCATTGGTGGTATCAAGAAGAAGAAGAAAGACATCTCAGCCGTCACACCTTACTACCAGCACGGAGGATCATCCTACCGATACCCTAACAACTCCCAAATTATCGCACACGTTCCAGTATATAGTACCCAGCCACACTATAATCCACCTCGAGCTCCAGCACACCAAAATCCACCGAAGCCGTATGCCCCTGTCCAAGCTCCAGTTCACCAAAATAGGCCAGCATATGCACCAAGACCACGTCCTAATTTTGAAGCCAGAAATACCCGCACCTACACTCCTATTGTCGAGCCTTTGGCTCAATTGTTTGAAAGGTTGAGGGTAGCAGGTTTGTTGCAGCCGATTGAGGGAAGAATCCCTGATCCGATACCACAAAGCTTCAATGGAAATAAGCGATGTGCATACCACTCGGGAATCCAAGGACATGACACGGAGGAGTGTTTTAGCTTGAAGAACCAGATCGAATCTCTTATCAGAAAAGGAGTAATTAAATGCACCGATACTCCTCCAAATGTGAACAACAATCCTCTACCAAATCATGAGAATCGAGGAGTCAACATGATTACCCTAGAGGAAGAATATGACCCGGAAGGGAATATCGTGCCTACCTGGGACACAGAAGAAGTTGCCGCCACATCTCCAGCACAACCTTTTATCACAGTTCAGCTGAGAGAGCCTTTGACTATTCAAACCTACTTGCCGAGAGTTGTGGTAACCACTATAGCCACTGGAAAACCTGACTATGACACTAAAGCAGTCCCATGGAACTATCGGACGAAAGCCAAAGGCAAGATGATAGACGCTGTTGTGGCTCATGGAATGACTAGGTCGGGAAGGTGTTATACCCCGGAGGATCTAAGTCGAGGGGTTCCCGAGAAAGAACAAAATCCAAAGAAGAATGTTACTGATGCAGAAGCCACAGAATTTTGGAAGAAGATGCAGTCTAAAGATTACTCAATCAAGGAACAACTAATGAAGACACCAGCCCACATTTCCATTATGTCCTTGTTAATGAGTTATGAAGCCCATAGGAACGCTTTGGTACAAGTTCTGAGCGGAGTTAGCGTACCAAAAGAAACTACAAGTGACACACTGGCTGCAACAATTGGGAAAATGGTGGAAGTGAACAAAATCTCTTTCCATGATGATGAATTACCAGCAGAAGGTGTTGGCCACAACAAAGCACTTCACATTGCGGTCAAGTGCTGTGATAAGATTGTGACTAGAGTTTTGATCGACGGCGGTTCTGGATGCAACATTTGTCCTTTCACCACACTGAGAGATTTAGGTGTGAATATGGGAGAGATAAGGGAAAGTCGTGTGAAGGTGAGAGCTTTTGATGGCGCGCAGAGAAGTGTCATTGGAGAAATTTATCTCACATTGCAAGTGGGTCCAGCTGAATTCCCCATCTTATTTCAAGTGATGGATGTTACGTCCAACTACAACTTGTTACTAGGAAGGCCATGGGTCCATATGGCAAGAGCAGTTCCCTCCACGCTTCATCAGTGTGTGAAGTTCGAGTGGGGTCGCACCGAAGTTACCATTCACGGGGAGCTCAGTCACCCCATCTATTCCGTGAATTCTGTTCCAGTCACCGAAGAATTGGATGGAGCCGCTTTCCATGCTCTGGAGATCATGCAAGCCGTAAGAATTGATGAGAAGGTAGAGCCTGTAAAGATGGAGATGTCGAGAGCAGCGAAGATGGTTGCGTCAGAGATGTTGAAATATGGGTATAAACCAAAGACAGGGCTCGGACCTAAGGCTGACGGTATAATTGAACCAATCCAGCTAAAACATCAGAAAGGTACCGCCGGGCTAGGGTATAAGCCTGCTTCAGGAGGAGTCCACAGTGCAAAGTTTGGGGCAGTAGTGTTCGTGCCAGGACAAGTCCTAATCCCAGATGAAGCAGTTGATGAAGACGTCATTGAGGGAATAGGAAATCTATTCGTGGCCATGACCGACGATGGACTGGAGAAAGATATCAAGAAGCTGACCATCCGTGATGCCAAGCCTGGAGAAGTCTTGCAGAACTGGACCATCAGCCCATCCCTGTTTCGACAGGAGTCCTGGTAGTGTGGAAACGTAGTTTTATTTCAAAATGTTTTTGCATGATCAATTGAGGCTTGAATCATGCCTAAGCCCTTTTTGCTACTTGCCTCTTCTGAAAAGCTAGACTGCTTTTTTAATAAAAAGTCTTTATTTTTCTTAAAATTTAAAATAACTATTTATTTTTTTACTCACCTTTCATACTTTTCAGCGCTAATATTAGTAAAAATCATCGTACAACGGTTATGACATGTAACGAATCCATTGAGCAAAGTGCGAGTCATGAGCAGGACTATGAAGAATACGATGAAAGCATGATGCCTGAAAATCTACCTCAGGAGATCGAACAACTTGAAAGTCAGAAAAACCCAACATGGAGGAAACCGAGGTTGTCAACTTGGGAAATGAAGAAATGGTGAAAGAAGTACGAGTCAGCATACACTTGGAAGACGAAAGAAAGCAAGAATTGATTGAATTGATCAAACAATATGTTGATGTGTTTGCTTGGTCCTACGATGACATGCCAGGATTAAGCACCGATATCGTCTCACACAAGCTGCCGACTGATCCTTCTTGCCCGCCTGTGAAGCAAAAGACTAGGAAGTTCAAGCCTGATTTGAGTTTAAGAATCAAGGAGGAGGTAACTAAGCAGATCCAGGCAAATGTTGTGAGGGTTACTAATTACCCCACATGGTTGGCCAATATCGTGCCAGTGCCAAAAAAGGACGGGAAAATCAGGATATGTGTAGACTATCGGGATCTTAATAAAGCTAGCCCCAAGGATAACTTTCCTCTCCCAAACATTCATATACTCATCGACAATTGTGCAAAGCATGAGTTGCAATCGTTTGTCGATTGCTTTGCAGGATATCACCAAGTCCTGATGAATGAAGATGATGCGGAGAAAACAGCATTTATCACTCCATGGGGAGTATATTGTTATAGAGTGATGCCATTCGGACTCAAAAATGCTGGCGCAACCTATATGAGGGCCATGACTACCCTCTTCCATGACATGATTCACAAGGAGATTGAAGTGTACGTAGACGATGTCGTTATCAAGTCCAAAAGGAGTTCGGACCACCTAGGGGATTTACAGAAGTTCTTTGAGAGGTTGCGGAGATACAATTTGAAATTGAATCCAGCAAAGTGCGCATTCGGAGTTCCCGCCGGAAAGCTACTGGGTTCATCGTCAGCAGGAAAGGCATAGAATTGGATCCATCAAAAATCAAGGCGATTCAAGAGTTACCTCCCCCAAGGACCAAGAAGGATGTGATGAGTTTCTTGGGGAGACTCAATTACATCAGTCGTTTCATAGCTCAGTCTACAGTGATATGTGAACCCATATTCAAGTTGCTAAAGAAAGATGCCGCCACAGAATGGACGGAAGAATGCCAAAGAGCTTTTAATAGAATCAAGGAGTACTTGTCCAACCCGCCAGTATTGGTTCCACCAGAGCCCGGAAAGCCATTGCTACTGTATCTATCCGTCATGGATGGAGCATTTGGATGTGTGTTAGGACAACACGATGACACGGGAAAGAAAGAACAAGCTATTTACTACTTGAGCAAGAAGTTTACACCATACGAGGCAAGATATACCTTGTTAGAACGAATGTGTTACGCTTTGACTTGGATTGCGCAAAAGTTGAGGCATTACCTATCGGCATACACCACGTATTTGATCTCAAGAATGGATCCACTCAAATACATCTTTCAGAAGCCAATGCCTATAGGGAAATTAGCAAAGTGGCAGATTTTGCTGAGTGAGATCGATATTGTGTACGTGACACAGAAGGCCGTCAAAGGACAAGCTTTGGCCGATCACCTCGCAGAAAATCCGGTGGACAAAGATTATGAACCGCTCATGACTTACTTCCCCGATGAAGAAGTATTTTTTGCAGGAGAGGACATCTCAGAGTCATATGATGGATGGAGATTGTTTTTCGATGGAGCATCAAATTTCAAAGGAGTCGGAATTGGAGCAGTCTTGGTTTCAAGAACGGGACAGCACTACCCAATCTCAGCCAAGATTAGATTCCCTTGCACAAACAACATGGCAGAATATGAAGCATGCATTCTCGGACTTAGGATGGCTGTGGACATGAACATCAAAGAGCTTTTGGTAATAGGTGATTCTGACCTATTGGTTCATCAGGTACAAGGAGAATGGGCCACCAAGAATGTCAAGATCCTTCCTTATCTGGAGTGTGTGAAAGGAGCTGAGCAAAAGGTTTACAAAGATTGAGTTTAAACATGTCCCCCGGGCTCAAAACGAGTTCGCGGATGCTTTGGCTACTCTTTCCTCAATGATCCAACACCCGGATAAGAATTACATCGACCCTATTGAAGTGGAGATACGTGACCAGCACGCATACTGTTTTCACGTAGATGAAGAGTTTGATGGAAAGCCATGGTACCATGATATTAGAAGGTTGCTCGAAGCAGGAGAATATCCGGAAAGTGCCAGTAGCAAGCAAAAGCGGACTTTAAGGAGAATGGCCAATCATTTCTTCCTTAACGGCGAAATCCTGTATAGGAGAACCCCGGATTTGGGATTACTAAGATGTGTCGATGCAACAGAAGCGACAAGACTGTTAGAAGAAGTTCACGCAGGGACATGTGGAACCCACATGAATGGATCCACTTTGGCAAAGAAGATTTTGAGAGCTGGATACTTTTGGATGACTATGGAGAGGGATAGCATCCGGTATGTACAAAAGTGTTATCAGTGTCAAGTTCATGGCGACTTCATACGAGTTCCGCCAAACGAGCTCAATGTGATGGGGTCACCATGGCCATTTGTTGCTTGGGGCATGGATGTAATTGGACCCATAGAGCCTCCCGCATCAAATGGACACCGTTTCATCCTGGTAGCTATCGACTATTTCACAAAATGGGTTGAGGCTTCAACGCACAGGGCAGTAACTAAGAAGGTGGTAGCAGATTTTGTCCGAAATAACATAGTTTGTCGTTTTGGAATTCTGGAATCAATCATAACAGACAACGGAACCAATCTTAATAGTGATCTCATGAGAGAGACTTGTGAAAGGTTTAAGATCTCCCACCGGAACTCCACAGCATATCGACCACAAATGAATGGAGCAGTTGAGGCCGCGAACAAGAATATCAAGAGGATCCTGAGAAAAATAATAGATAGTAACAGAGAATGGCATGAGAAGCTACCATATGCTTTGCTCGGCTATCGCACCACAATCAGAACATCCACTGGTGCAACCCCCTACATGTTGGTCTACGGTTCGGAAGCAGTAATACCTGCTGAAGTGGAAATACCTTCTCTAAGAATCATCCAAGAGGTTGGTCTGGAAGACGCGGAATGGGTTCGTAGTAGGATTGAACAGTTGATGCTCATTGATGAGAAGAGACTGGATGCAGTATGTCACGGCCAACTCTATCAAAACAGAATGATCAGAGCGTTCAACAAGAAAGTCAAGCCTCGACGATTCACGCCAGGGCAATTAGTATTGAAGAAAATATTCCCTCACCAAATTGAAGCTAAGGGGAAATTTGCGCCAAACTGGCAAGGTCCTTACATGGTTCACCGAGTGCTCTCAGGCGGAGCAGTAATCCTCGCAGAGATGGATGGCGTCGTGAGCACAAAGCCGATCAATTCGGACGCTATCAAGAAGTACTACATTTGAAGACAGAAGGACTAGTTGTTATTTCCTTATACTTTTTGCATTTCTCTCTAATGTAACAGAACTACGTATTAGCCTGACTTCCCATGGCGGGATACGTAGGCAACCCATATCGGGTCCGGTCTCCCTTAGAAAAAACCAAAAACATCATCTTTCATGTATTTAGAACTACGATTGACCTGACTTCCCTCGGTGGGATACGTAGGCAATCCTCGTCGGATTCGGTCCCTTCATATTTTTCATTTCCTAATGTATTTGAACTACGTTCTGACCTGATTCCGTTTGGATACGTAGGCAGCCTGAGTCAGGCTCGGTCATTGCATTCATGTTTTTATTATCCCTAATGTATTTGAACTACGTTCTGACCTGATTCCGTTTGGATACGTAGGCAGCCTGAGTCAGGCTCGGTCAATGCATTACATATTTTCATCTTTCTTTGATATCCCCGAACTACGTACAGACCTGATTCCCATTCGGGGATACGTAGGCAACCCTAAAGGTTCGGTCATACCCTTAGGATAAACCTTCCCCCCTTTTATTTATACCTTCAGAGTGATCACAACATCTACAGAGAGATAGAAAAGCGTCACCAGAAGCCGGAGCCACGAGAAGAGTACATTTGGACGTCCTCAACAAATGGGAAAACTCGATTGGATTTCGGAACATGTCATAATCTAAGGAACGACGAATAATCACTATATATATGCGCCTAGTATACACAAAATATACTTATTTTCTAAAATTATATATACATATTTTCAAAATATTTCACTGCCTTTCCACCTACCGAGCCTTCGAAATAGGAAGTCGCGAGCAACCAAGGAGGTTTTGAAGAGATCCACCATACCGAGTCTCTGGGATAGGAAATCACGAGCGGCTGATAAGATTTTGTAGAAATCTAGTGGCAAGGCCAGGGTCCGCAAGCCGACACAAATCAACACCCCTCCCAAAACTAAGAATTTTTCTTTGAGCGCAGGGAAACAGGAGTCAAGACAGGATGATGCCAAGTCAAGTTCATGGATATGATTGGAGAAATCTTTCGTCTATCACGACACCATAAGCTGAATATTCTTCCCCTACTCTACTTTAAAATATTTTGTCCCAATTCTTCCAATTCTTAAAGGATCTCATTTATGTTTTGCAGGTGCGTCCGAGATCCGGATCAAGTATCGAAGATAGAGAGCTCTCATAGGAAAATAGGATAGTTTATCTCTTTCCAAATAACTCCGCCAATCGGAGATTGCCATCTAATTGCGTCAAATAACTCCGCCAATCGGAGAACGCGGACTGACTTCATCAAACTCCACCAATTGGAGTTTGTATATAAGCAAACAAAACGACACTCTGCCAATTGGAGTTTGTATATAAGCAAACAAAACGACGCTCTGCCGATTGGAGTTTGTACATAAACGCCAAAACGATGCTCTGCTGATTGGAGTTTGTATATAAGCAAACAAAACGACGCTCTGCCAATTGGAGTTTGTATATAAGCAAACAAAACGACGCTCTGCCGACTGGAGTTTGTACATAAGCAAACAAAACGACGCTCTGCCGATTGGAGTTTGTACATAAGCAAACAAAACGACGCTCTACCGATTGGAGTTTGTACATAAGCAAACAAAACGACGCTCTGACGATTGGAGCCTGTACATAAACAAGCAAGCGACGCTCTGCCAAATCAGAGAAATGTATATTAGCAAGCAAAACATACTCCGCCAATCGGAGGCTGCATCATAGCAAGCATCATCATAACTCCATCAATCATAAGCATGCATGCCATCAACATCCTCATTTTGCATTAAAAATCACGCCCACCTTCTAATGCGGGCATTTACATTCAAGTACATTTTACAGGCGCCCACCTTCTAATGCGGGTATTTACATTCAAATACATTTTACAGGCGCCCACCTTCTAATGCGGGTATTTACATTCAAGTACATTTTACAGGCGCCCACCTTCTAATGCGGGTATTTACATTCAAGTACATTTTACAGGCGCCCACCTTCTAATGCGGGTATTTACATTCAAATACATTTTACAGACGCCCACCTTCTAATGCGGGTATTTACATTCAAGTACATTTTACAGGCGCCCACCTTCTAATGTGGGTATTTGCATTCAGTACATTTTAAAGGCGCCCACCTTCAAATGCGGGTATTCATTCAAAGCTCCGGCACACAAACCGGAGCATGCATTGAGATCTTGGTACACAACCCAAGACTCTATTTCATTAACGCTTCGGCACACAAACCGGAGTATGCATCAGGATCTTGGTACAAAACCCAAGATTCCATCTCATTAACGCTTCGGCACACAAACCGGAGTATGCATCAGGATCTTGGTACACAACCCAAGATTCCATTTCATTAAACGCTTCGGCACACAAACCGGAGTATGCATCAGGATCTTGGTACACAACCCAAGATTCCATTTCATTAATGCTTCGGCACACAAACCGGAGCAGGCATCATAATCTTTCTTTTCCAGCAAGTACACAATCTTGCATCCCCAGCGTCTCACAGCTCGACATTGGGGCAATTTTGAAAGAGACATTGGGAACAGCATTGCCCCGCCAGTCGAGAGGCTTTATTTTACAGCATTGCCCCGCCAGTCGAGAGGCTTTATTTTACAGCGTTGCCCCGCCAGCCGGAGGCTTTACTTCCCAAGATTATTTCACCTACAGTACATCCACTCCAAAAAACGGAGACGTCAACAATCGTTTGGATATCTACACACTACTCTTTACATTACAATTTTAATTTATATTTTTGAGCCTCAACAGGTACTTTGTAACCCCTTTTTACCTGTTTTGCAGGATGACACACTACAACGTGGAACTACCTCTAAGCAGCGATTGAGGCAATGCTTGATGAGGAATACCAAACTCACAAGCCAGAGTTTCAAGACTAGCACTCCGACTCCAATTCCTACAATCAGTTGTCCATATTTCTAAATCAGAGTACACCTGCTCTCACAAGCATCGATACCCCTTTCTTTATCTCCTAGAGTTCCCACTAGAGGATATTAAAGGGACTACCTCCATCCAGCAATTCGACGAGATCTTATGGGGATGCGAGATGCACCTAGTATAGTCTCGTTTATGGGTGTGTTGTGCACCACATTTATAATCGGGAGGCTGTGAAAGTGCACCCATTTTGAAAAGATTATTGTCATCTAGGAGATAATCTACTGTCAATTCCATAAAACTCTTTCCAAGCTCAACTAAGAGACCAGTGTCGACATAAAACCAACACTGGGGCAAATTTTGAGGACCTCTCAAAATTTTTGAACTACATTGGCCTGATTCTCGTGGAACCCGAGATATGTAGGCAACTCGGAGACCAGAGTTCAGTCGAATTCATAATGACAATAACCTTTCTCTTTCTAGGTACGACCTTTCCAAAAATTTGATTTTTTCCAGTCGAGACAAAATTGGCTTTACGTCAACATCTTCGCCCAAAGACTCTTTCATCATCTTTGTTCGAAGAGGGGCAAGTTGTTGACACCCAATTTTGGCACTCCTTTTTCCCATAATTAATTTTTATATGCTTCTTAATCCCGAGGATTTTTCCAAAATAATTTTTCTTATTTTATATTAATTTTTATAAATTTTGGCACCAATAATCATTTTTTAAAAATGATTTCCTTTACTTTTTATAATAATAATTACTAAAAATATTGTATCTTATAAGATCACTCCAAAAATATTTTATAATTTATTCTTTTAACAAGATATTGGTATAGTAACTTTTATTTCAAACTCTAAATGAAATTTTATCGTATCGCTATAACATTTCCTAAATATTGTTCTATCGATTGAGGATTGCGATTACGCGTATCAAAATTATGTTTAAGTCAGCTATATGTATTTGAAAATTAATTGGGATGAAAGAAAGCATCGTTAAATTAATTAAGTGGAAAAAATGATTAGGGAAGATTACATTTTTCCTACAAACTAATTTATTTACCAAATTTTGGGCCAAACCCTTATTTGTTTCAGCCCAAAACTCCCAGCCCAAAGCACCCCCGACCCGGCCCAAATTCCCAACTAAACCCACCCCTAATTCACTCTCTCACCCCCACTTCGTCCAAAACCAAATAGACCCCTCCTCTTTCAACAAAACCGACGAAACCAACACCCCCAAACCCTTTTCTCACCGCCTCACCACCAAAGACCCGCCGGATTTCGCTTCGTACCGGCGGGCAAATGGCGACGGCGCATCTCCCGTCACCTCACGGGGTCTTTTCCCCTTTTTCGGAGGTTTTACAACCTCGAAAAAGACCACCGCCGCTGGACCGCCGGATAATAGTAAAATCTGGTGGCCTTCTCTCCTCTACTCCTCAACCTTTATAGTCATCCCCTCACCTTTTTATCAACTCGAAACAGAGCTGAAAAAGCTCCCCCCGCCGCCGGCTGCAGACCTCGGAAAAGAGGAGACCCAGCCGTTGCCCGACGGTCCGAGCTCCACACCTCCGACCCGTCACTGTCTATTTCAAATCAACCCGAAAAAAGGGGTAAGCATCTTCTTTTTCTCTGATTTTCATCATTTCCTCTTGCAACTTGGCTTTCCAAGAATTCAAATTTTGAATTCTTGGAAAGAACGTTGGAGCCCTCATTTTTCGGCTATAAAAGGAACCCTTGGGTTTCAACCAAAAAAAAAAAAGGAGAAAAGGAGTTAGATCCGAAAATAATCACAAAAGAGCTCACCAAAATTGTTCTCTGATTATTGGCTGATACTCGCTGCTCGTCTTGCTCCTTTGTTTCGCTTGCTATTCGGATAATCGGAGTCGGAGTCGGAAGTCGCTAGTTTGAAACTCAACACTCAACGGCCTCAATCGCTGCCCAACACAAGGTAAATCCTATCCCATCTTAATTACGTTGGTTTTAATTTTTGTCAATTATTTGTGATGTGCTTAGTCGGGATGTTAGTTGGCTGATTTTAGGCATTTAAAATGTGAAACAAAATCAGTTTCTTGGTCGTTTGGTTCAGATTGTGCATTTGTGAAGTGTTCACAACTTAAGACTTGACTTAAAAGTTGTAAATGGTGTTGTTTTGTTTGGTCTGATTATCGTGATTTAAAATTTGAAGTAAAGTAGTGGTCGGGTTGTTCGGTTGTATTTATGGTTGATGGTGTATTGGAAGAACATTTATAACCTTGAATTAGCTTGAAATGAACCTCAAGAGGCTTCGAGTTTTTCCGGGTATATACCGCTGAATGTTTAAGGAATATTGTTGTGATCACGTGATGACTATAATAATTGTTTAGTTCGTCTTTTATAATTTTTCGTTCCCGCAAAGTGTTGGCAGCCTTCGTTTAGCGCAAATAGGATTTAAAGTCCTAAAACTTTAGATTAGGATGAGAAGACTACGAGTTTCGAGCCCTCAACATGATCAACCGCTTGTTTGTAGACCTTTTGTGCTATTTGTTTCGAGATGTGGGTGCGAAAGTAGTGACTTTGAACCTTATATATGATTAAACAAGCATGGAGCTTTACTGTTGCAGTAGCCATAGTTGGTTTGAATGTTTTTCTTATGTGTTTTTGCTGACATACATTTGCCCAAGTATCAAAAGTGCCACTTAGTTTGCAAAGTTGAAATTAATGAGTCGTGACTTTTACTTTCTTCATTTAAACTTGTGTCACTTTGAAGTTGGCGGATTAATTCGTTAATTTGTTTGTTATCATTTTGGTTGGTTGGCTGATTTCGTGTAAACCCGAAAGAGTATATGTATGTTATGCTTCCATTTCTTGTAAGTCCAATTTCTTAAGATGGAAAAGTCTTCAATAATTTAGTCATTTCGTTAGTCCCGAAAATGTTGTTTAGAATAAGAATGTACATATTATGATTATACATTTTTTAGCATTTTGTTAATATTGTGGTCTTGTTTACACTTTAATCTAAGTAAAAAAAATGGTTAAATTAGTGTGTATTGTTAGAAAAAGAGGGCTGCCCGTATTTTCATTATTTTTGTTTTAACTCGGGATCAATTTCGGGAATACTAGCTTAAGGAATTTATCATGAGCTAATGTAGTAGTTTGGTTCCCTTTTTGATCCTCCCGTCATTAGTGTTGCCTCACTTTTTGGGGTGATTTGTTCATAGCAACTTATTTAATTAAAGTGAATAAAAAATAATAAGGTTTTATATTGCTACTTGTTGTGTACTTTGTTTTTTTCTAATAATCAACTAGTATCGAAGTTGTTTGTTTACCTAAGATCGTTTGTTTATAAAACATGAAACAAAATATGGTTACATGTCGTTCTTTCATATATGCTTTGTGTATTCACCGAATAACATGTGTGTTTTCCTTATCACTTTATTATTAGCTTGGGCATATCTCTATATTTTTGTAAATTTTGTTATTCAAGTTACTAATCCTTATTCTTTTTTTTTGTGTTACATGAAACAACCGGAGAGCTGGAGTTCTCACTTGAAACTCACTTTCGGCCCAATACATTTGGGTCGAGCAGCTATTAGGAGCTATCGCAGGCGCTCAGAGTCGTTTTCTTTAGAAATTTAGTTCCTCCAAAGGAACTTGGCGCATCTAGCCCTTTACCCTTTTTTTATTGCTTTCCTTTATGCTTACTTAAAATGTTTGACTAACCTTGTATTATTTGGATATGCACTTTTGTGACTTCGATTAACGTTTATTCTTCGGCTTACCATTTTGTTTGATTAGGGTATTTAGCTTAAAATTTTGAAAGTAAGTTTCCTTCACTTTTTTTAGTTTAGGCAAATGTTTCGGGTTTTCCTTTTTAAATACTTTAAAATTAGTGGTTAAACACTTTCAAATAGTAATAATAAATAGTAAATAGTGCAGATTTTTATTAATTTAGGCTTTGTTTTTTTTCAAGAAAAACGTGTTTCGAATAACTCGCGGTAGATTTTCAAAAGAATCAAAAATATTAATTAGCGATTCAATATATTTCAAACAAATATTTAGTCATTCTTAGGCTTTAAACTATAGAATGTTTTATCTAATTTAGGCAAGCCTCCTTTATATTTATCAATAACTTATGTATTCTCTTATTCTAACCCCAATATTTTACAAGTATTTTGCTATACTCTATATATACATTTGAGATTTTCAGATTTTTGAAGCCTAAAAAATGCAAGGTATATATGTCATGTGCTATCTATTACAAGGTATATATATTTATATCTTACTTACTCATCTTCCTACTTAAATTATACATATATTATTTTATCACAATTACCTTTACGTACATAATACTTTCTCTCATATTCAATGCATGTTCATTTTTACCTTACAAATAAAAGTCTTCTTTATATGAAACAAATAATTCTCGTTCTCTACTCAAGTTTTCAAATTGTTCTTTTACATGAAATATATTTACAAAATAAATATGATTTTCTTTTATATTCTTTCTCTATTACCGGTATACTTATTTCCTACATGTTTTTTTTTTTACTTATCCAAATCTTTTAAATAATAAACTTTTCACATGATTTCTTATATTTTAAATATACATACATCACCTTTATTTTCTTTTAATAAACATGTCATAAACTTTTCCCAAAACTCTAAAACCACATATATTTCTTACTTTACAAAAAGTATATTTGTATAAATAACATTCTCATTTCTTTTACATAGTCTTTTAAAGTATATATTCTTATAAATCATAAAGTTCTACATATTTTAATGATAAGAGTATGACTATTAAACTTTCATATATTTCGACATGTACGTAGATATGTGTCACCTTTTTTTACCATAAGCATATTTTATATTTTTGCCTATTGTAGTAGCATGTGTCATATACTTTGAGTTTCTCTTTAAATTAATAAAACATGTTTTTATCACCCTTTTTTAGCAAATAATGAGCAAATAACTTTCCCAAATATTGTTTCTAAACTGAGTTTAAGGACTATCTTCGGATAGGCTCTGAAGGGTGCCTAACACCTTCCCTTCGAGTAACCAAAACTCTTACTCAGAATCTCAAACGTTTTCGCAGACTAAAAACAGAGTTTTACAAAAAATGGTTTCCTAAGTTTCCTAAAATTTAGGTGGCGACTCTAAACCCTTTTCCAAAACAAAGGCAGAAGAGCCGAATGTTGCAAGCATTTTTTGGCCAGTTCAAAATGGGGCGCGACACCAAGCAGCTGCACAGTGTAATTTATGGCTCCGTGAAGGCATTCCTTGATGGATGACAGGCCCGAAATCCATGGTTTCGCATCCTTTTAGCCGAAATCTCCCCTCCCCATGACTCCCAAGCCTTAGAGCAGCCAAGGAGGATTCTGGAGTAACCCTTATCTGTTTTGGGGTTGAATGGGAGAGAATAAAAATATAAAATCTGTTTTTGAGTTTTCTGATCCTGTCACTCCACTATAGCGGTCCACGCTCCGCTATAGCGGTACCGCCGTAGCAGAACCTACTGCTATAGTGGTGATGACCAGTGTTGACTTCCACTATAGCGGTAATTTCTCTGTTATAGCAGAGGTCACTATAGCGCTGTGTCAACCGCCATAGCAGTTGACACGGAATAGAACCTTGGAAAATCCCCACAAATGGCCCATTTCACAACACACTTCGAAATCCTAACATTTTGTACAAACCCTTTCTTGTTAACTTCGATATTGGGAGTTCTACTCACCTGAATTCATTTCTGAAAAGTCCTCTGGACTCCTTAAGGTCTTGGTTAACAGAAAAACTAGCTCAGCCAAAGATATAATATCCAATCCGCACCCGAATTGCTCTGGACCTTACCTTGCTCAGAATTCGTCCGAGACTAGCCTATCCCAAGATTTCCAACTCCTCAACCCGGAAGTTTCTAACCCATTTCTTCGCACGAATAACCCACTCGATACGAGGTGTCTTTTAATAACGACTGAACAGGTCGTTACAACAAATACTAATTTACCCATTGTTCATCCTCGAATGATCTCTAAGACAGAAAAAGAAGAAGGTACCCGCCTCTTGAACCTTAATGCTCTATCATGATAGCGTAAATATAACCTTACGCAAACCACCGAAACTTCTGAATCCCTTAGTGTACCCAACTCGATCAAAATTTAACTCACTCCTGCTCTATCAAGGAATTCCTTCCTTCGAGCTGCACAAGACTAACTAGATTATCCCTCCATGAGTGTCCAAGAAATCGGAGGCCTCATCAAAACACCGGATCCAAAGAAACTCAACTAACAAACAAAAATAATTTTTTTCCCATTCCAAGGGGACTAGATCCCACTATGGCGATGCCTTTCCCGCTATACCTGGAGTTCTACTAACCCGAACTCCATTTTGGAAGCTTCCTATGGGGTACTATGCCCCTCACATATCATAGTATCACCTTACTCATATCAACACTATGCCCCGAGATGTATCTCTAAACCATGCAACAGCAAAAATTCCATTAGAACTCATCCTAGCTTGAGGTTTTTGTCAACTCTCCTCTTAAGGGGGAATTCTACCCGGGCACTTACACCCTAACCAATGCTATAGTGAGCACACCCCCACCACTCAACTGACCCTACCACTAAGGATCATCAATAATAAACCATCCACTACTCACCCTCATAACATAAGCCTATGAGTAGTGTCCAACACTACACAGTCAATTACGGGTCATTTTGTCAAATTCTACATGGGTGACTATTTCCACCAATGTCCAATCATAATTTTACCAAATACTAGGGCTACCATATCCACCCTTTTATTTTATCGCGCATGGATGCTAAATAATTCGTGCAATAGCTCACAACTCAATTAGCTATTTAAAAAAAATACCCAAGAATGAAAAATAAGACAGGGGAAAACAGGACAGGGATTATGCCCTGCCCCTCTCGCTATAGCGGCTTGCACACTGCTATGGCGACCCCCAATAGTAGCAACCCAGAAAATTTTCCATTGCTACAAAAATTCCCTCATTCCTCTTCATTGTTTTTTAACATTAACACATGAGATCGCGTTATGATTTTAAACATACCCTCAAGACCAATCCCAATTGTTCATAGTTTAGAATTTAGCACCACATTATCACAAAATCAGTTACAAAATGCACCAGAACCGCGCACAATAACTCATTTCCGCTATCGTACACTACTAGTCCCTCTTTTTCCTTTTGATTTCCGCACATGGATGCCAATTTCAGACATTATTCCCTTATATGCATACTATATTAGTCCTATAGCTAATCTTCTTGTTTTACATAGCAATTATAGCTTAACCATTGCGTTTTAAAGCCTCGAGAATGAAATGAAACAGGGGAAAACAGGGCAGGCATTCTACCTCGCGCCCTTCCACTATAGCGTTTGTCACTCTGCTACAGCGGTACTGCCATAGCGATAGAAGATCCTGCTATAGCGGGATCGCCATAGCGGTGCAGTTCTGCTATGGAAGTTCCAACGGTATCGGCCCAGAATTTTAAAATTTCAGCAAAGTGTATTCATCCCCCTTCCCGGTTATCATTGTCTAACCCCGTCAATCCCGTCATGGTCTTAAATAATCCCCAAGACCATTCCTGGCAATGCACAGATCAAAACTTAGCATCCAATTATCAAAAATCATAAAAGATTCACAGAAGAAAATTATTCTCAATAATACATTCCCGCTATTACACATGAATAACCCCCTTATTCCCATGATTCCCAACCAAGTCCCGACTGTCCTGAAATCGAAGCTTTCCTACAGTCGTAAATCCTTTCCCCTCACCATCTTAACCAATGATGAGTCCTTTTCCGAAAGAATTATGAAATTTTAACTCCACACACATAGCATTTTATCACAAACCAAATCATACCAATTCAAATTACGACGACCTTTAGACCTACAATTTCACAGTAAGGCAACCAATCACATACCAACCAAGTAAGTCATACAAGCACTGTAACACACAGACAATTCAGCTTCAGGCTACAACAAAATCAAGTCATATAATTTACTCTCTATTCGTCCCATGGATGACCATTAGTTGATCATCCATGTCTTACCACAATTTTTGTTATTAAGCAATAATAGCCCTTGTCCCTGGTACTTATTCACATACCAACCACTTGAAACCTAAGTTCCCACAAGTGTATATATCATTTTCCCTTATCATTTTTACCAATGATAAGACCCTTCCCTGCATTTAGCATATTGTTTTCCACTTGAATCACAAAACAAGAATTCCTTCAATCATTAACACATAACCAAGTTAAGACTCTTCACTAACCACAAGCTTCAAAGTAACTCAAGCAATTACACACCACACAATTGCAGTCATTCAAACAATGTAATACATATAATCACAAGTCTCAATCTCCAACACTCGATCAAATCAGTTTCATTTGCATTTCATTCACTTCATGGATGACCGTTAGCCGATTCATCTATCCCTTACGTAGCCTCCCCAGCCAGATACCAATTGGAACCTTCTCGGTTCTAATTTCCCTTGCTTGTCTTATTGCAACCGAAGTCTAATGGCATTCTTCACTTCGTTGATATACCAATTAGAATCGAGAGATACCAATTGGACTCAACCTATACAAGCAAGTGAATAAATTGCACGAAAAGGAATGAAAGAAGAGAGATGTTTCCTAAAATGCTTTATAGCTTCCCAAAGATTAGATGTGGATGTCAACACACCAATCTGTAGGACTCTATTCGATATTTTGCTATTTTACTGGGAGACCGATAACCTGGGCGCTGATACTATTTGTCACGACCCAACTACTGGGTTGTGCGAGCACCTACTCTAATCTACCTAGATAGGAAAACCCTTACCACCCGAACCAACAGGTAATGCGGAAAAAGAAATAAATCATGAAATAAGCCTTTTTGATACATGAAAACGTTTACAAGATATGCGGAAAAACTTTTTACAATTTGAAAACAGCCCTCCCTAGAACCTAGTCTAAGCCGGTACAAAATCTACTACAGGAATGTTACAAGGAAAAATGAGATGACACAGCTCCCACCATAGAGACAAGGAGTAGAAGTTGTTGAAGATCGTCGTCGTCCTGTACCTATAAAACATCATCAATCCTGCAATCAGACTATACCCAAAAAGGTATAGCAAAAGTAGAATCAGTACAAACACACGTACTAGTAGGCATCATTGATCGACCCGAATCCACTCATACCATCATATAAGAAAATCAGGAAAAGCATGAAATTAACCAATGTAGTCCCATCCTCCAACATCCACCTTTATCAAAACCAATGGCAACCCTTCCGCTGCCAAATCCCTCACTCGGAGACTCCACCCCCTGACTCTCAAGACTTCCCAAGTCACCTTGACACCTAAACTTCCCAAGTCACCTTGTCACCTAGACTTCCCAAGTCACACTAACCCTTAGGCTTTCCAAGTCACCTTAACTGATGCCAACATCTATGTCCATACCCGGACTACTATTTCCTTACCCAAGTCAACCACTATGACTCAACAACTCGGAGTAAACCCCACTACTTAGTGACGTAGACCGCACCCATCGTACCAGCACCTACTAGTACAAAACTTCCCCAATGACCCCAGGGTCATACTCAACAAGTAACAACAGCCAACATTATAACCAGACCACAAGTCTCCTCCTTAGTTTATCAATCGCACATAGCAAGTCTAGTTGACATTGCTGATTCTTAGTGACAACCAACATACATCCTTTTTACATAACCCAGACCAAGCAAAGATCTCTAGTACATCATCTATTCCCATAACATACGGTCCCGGTTCACAAAAGAACCACCTTGTCACTTAAGCACACTAACTCGGCCCTTCAAAGACCAACTATACGCCAAATAATAATAAATCCTGGCCCTCTCAGAAACCCAACATATAAAGAATAATAAGTACACCCACACTGAGTAAAGCAGTCCAACATATAATAACAGCCAGTAGTACAACTCTAGACTCTCAGTCTACATTTTTACTTATCAACCATAGAGAACAGGTTCAACAATCATTTAACAACAATAATAAACATGATATTTACCCTTTTTCATTATCTAAACCAATCAAGGATCCCTAGACTAACACCTAAGCGTTAACATGCAATGCTCGATCCACCCTAGGACCATCCCCACGTTTAAATGTAATAACCCAGCCTCTCAAGGACCAATATAATCAATCACAGATTTAACAATCAACCCGGTACACTCATGAAACCATCGACAAAAATAGTCAATAATGCATAATTAACCCGTACCAGGCGTGGTACCTGAGCCAACCAATGTAGAACCTGTACCAGGCATGGTACCCGAGCTAACCATTAGTATACCGTACCAGGCGTGGTACTCGAGCCAACTGTTAGTAATTCCCGGATCAGGTGTGGTACTCGAGCCAACCGTTAGTAATTCCCGAATCAGGCGTGGTACCCGAGCCAATCATTAGTATACCCGTACCAGGCATGGTACCCAAGCCAACCGTTAGTATTTCCGTACCAGGCATGGTACCCGAGCCAACCGAATGTCACGCCAAGTACAATCAATCACAAATCATGAACAAACATACTTGTAGAATCAACAAGCAAACAAAACAAGTTCATTTCACAAGACTGATTACAGAATAACTAGACATTCACAAATTATTCCCTAAACATGCAGCTCATACATTACTAAGAAATAGTACCTGAACACATAATGCACATTTATAAATCAATACCATCACCTACCCCCATTCCGGGTATATAAACTTAACTTTGAAATCTCATTCGAAGACTAACCCTAATTCACCCCTTAACACATACTAGTAGATACATCCAATCCTGACCCCCCTTCTAGTACCGAAATACAACATGGGGAGAGACCTCCCCTAACCTTGGTAATTCAACCAATTACGATATTCTAGTTTCTTATAATAATATTTTAGAGAATCCCCTCTTTAACCTGTGGTTTAATTATCCAAGTTCCCAGTTTTCTGAACCTTTCCGACACCCTAGTCCTCAGATTTTATCATCACACAACACCCAATTAATCATAACAACCCAAAATATCACAACAAATTATCACAGCTCCATTAATTCTAGATTAACTAATCCAACCACAGCAATTCTCCTCCAGGCTTCGTGCCCGAGGGCCTAAACATGGATTCTCCTTTTCAACTATATAACAAGTAGGAAATAGAAAAGGGTCAATCTACTCAATAAAGAAAACCTAGCCTACCTGGACGTCAAGCAGCTGTGCAGTGCAATTTCTTACTCCGTGAAGGCGTTCCTTGATGAATGACAGGCCCAAAATCCATGGTTTCCCATCCTTTTAGCCGGAATCTCCCCTCCCCATGACTCCCAAGCCTTAGAGCATCCAAGGAGGGTTCACTACTAAAAATATCTCAAAAAGGGATGGATAGGAAAGTGAAGGACAGTGTTGCTCCTGAAAAGTGACAGAAAAAGCGACGTTGTCCATCGCTTTTCTAAATTTTTTTAATTTATAATTATTTTTTTACAAAAGCGACGGACAACGTCTCTTTTTCCGTCACTTTTTTTGGCGGATTTTTACGCCAAAATTATTTACAATTACTTAATTTTTATTTTTTATTATAAGTAACGGACAACGTCGTAATTATTAAAAAAAAATTAAAGAAAGCGACGATGTCCGTCGCTTTCTTTAAAATTTAATTTATATTAAAAAAAAATAGAAAAGCGATGGACAGTGTCACTTTTATCCGTCGCTTTTTGGTCAATACGCGGTCAACTCATTTAAAAAAGCGACGGACAAAAGCGACGCTGTCCGTCACTTTTTATAAAATAAAGTGACCCAGATCGGGTCACTCCTCCATTTTCCTCTTCTCTCTTCTCTCTTCTCTCTTCTCTTCTCTCTTCTCCACACCTCCACACCTGCCACCGCTATCGTTGCTGTCACCGCCTCCACGCTGCCTCCTTCCTCCTCCATCATTAATTTACGGGTTATGGCTTATTTAAAATTCAAGATTAGATTTTTTTACTTTTTTTTTTAATTACATTGCATTTATTTTAGATTGATGTTAGATTAAGAACATTGTTAGTTGTTATATAGATTAGAATTTGAATTAGTAGTATTTAGAATTTTAAGTTAGGGTTTATTTGATATTTTTTGTCATTATTAGCAAGTTTGTTAGTTTTGAATCTTTAAATTAGTTTTTGTCATTTATTTTAAATTAGTGTTAGATTATGAACATTGCTAGTTGTGAATCTTGAAAAATGGCTATGAATATTTTATAATTCATATAATTGAATTTGTGAACTTGAACTTGGAATTGAGAAGTTTGAATTTGAATTTGATTTTAGAATTTGTGAGTATAGTAAATATCTTAGGCTCTTGATTTTAAGTATGAATTAGGTTCTTGAATTAAGTTCTTGAATTAGTTTTCAACTTTAGGTTGTTGAATTTGATAGTGAAGTTGGAAATTTTGAATTAATTTATATTGTTGGATTATAATCTTGAATTAATTTTTAACTTTAGGTTGTTGAATTAGGATCTTGAATTTGATAGTGAAGTTGAACATTTTGTATTAGTTTATGTTGTTGGGTTATAATCTTGAATTAGTTTTTAATTTTACGTTGTTGAATTAGGTTCTTGAATTTGATAGTGAAGTTAGAAATTATGAATTAGTTTATATTGTTGAGTTATAATCTTGAATTAGTTTTCAACTTTAGGTTGTTAAATTAGGTTCTTGAATTTGATAGTGAAGTTGGAAATTTTGAATTAGTTTATATTGTTGAGTTATAATCTTGAATTAGTTTTCAACTTTAGGTTGTTGAATTAGGTTCTTGAATTTGATAGTGAAGTTAAAAAATTTGAATTAGTTTATATTGTTGGGTTATAATCTTGACTTAGTTTTCAACTTAGGTTGTTGAATTAGGTTCTTGAATTTGATAGTGAAGTTGAAAATTTTGAATTAATTTATATTGTTGGGTTATAATCTTGAATTAGTTTTCAATTTTAGGTTGTTGAATTAGGATCTTGAATTTGATAGTGAAGTTGGAAATTTTGTATTAGTTTATATTGTTGGGTTATAATCTTGAATTAGTTTTCAACTTTAGGTTGTTGAATTAGGTTCTTGAATTTGATAGTGAAGTTGGAAATTTTGAATTAGTTTATATTGTTGAGTTATAATCTTGAATTAGTTTTCAACTTTAGGTTGTTGAATTAGGTTCTTGAATTTAATAGTGAAGTTGGAAATTTTGAATTAGTTTATATTGTTGAGTTATAATCTTGAATTAGTTTTTAACTTTAGGTTGTTGAATTAGGTTTTTGAATTTGATAGTGAAGTTGGAAATTTTCAATTAGTTTATATTGTTGGGTTATAATCTTGAATTAGTTTTCAACTTAGGTTGTTTAATTAAGTCCTTGAATTTGATAGTGAAGTTGGAAATTTTGAATTAGCTTATATTGTTGGGTTATAATCTTGAATTAATTTTCAACTTTAGGTTGTTGAATTAGATAGTGAAGTTGGAAATATTGAATTAGTTTGTATTGTTGGGTTATAATCTTGAATTAGTATTCAACTTTAGGTTGTTGAATTAGGTTTTTGAATTTGATAGTGAAGTTAGAAATTTTGTATTAGTTTATATTGTTGGGTTATAATCTTGAATTAGTTTTCAACTTTAGGTTGTTGAATTAGGCTTTTGAATTTGATAGTGAAGTTGGAAATTTTGAATTAGTTTATATTGTTGAGTTATAAATATAATCTTGAATTAGTTTTCAACTTTAGGTTGTTGAATTAGGTTCTTGAATTTGATAGTGGAAGTTGGAAATTAATTTGTATTAGTTTATATTATTAGGTTGTTGATGTGACGCCAAATTACGTCACTTTCGACTCCTTTTTACTAAGAACAATCGTACGTTTTCAAGCAACCATTGTTGTTTTTGATGTTTTTATGTTGTATTTGTAGGAAATGGAAGCAAACACGGAAACGGAAGAAAATACGCGAAAAACAACATTCTGCCTAAGAGTGACGGCCTAAGTGACGGCCCGTCACAAGGCTGACGACCCGTCACTGGGACCGTCAACTTAAGGCAGTGTTGCTGCCAAGCAGTGACGGCCCAGGCGACGGTCCGTCACTGCCCTGACGGTCCGTCAAGCCTGGCCGTCACGCTAAGGCAGTAGCACTGGTCGGCGACCCGCGTTTTGGGGATTCCTAGCCCGTTTTGGATTTGGTTTCTACTACTCCTATAAATACCCTATGTTAGGTTTATGTTATGATAATTCTCCCATTAGTTTAAACACATTTTTGGTTGGTTTTTGAGCGCAATAACACGGTTCATTGTCTTGAATTCGTGTTCTTGATTCTTTCGTGAGTTCTTGGTATTTCTTGCTCTTGGATATTGGAAGATTGATTGTTTCATTATATTGTAAGACTTTTCTTCCCTTTATTATGAATACAACTATTTTCTCTTTTTCTTCGAGCATGAGTAGCTAAAACTCCCGCAACTAGGGTTGTGGAGCCATGGCAAACGTAGCAAGATAGATTCCGGGTAGCGTTGGGTTCGATATATGTATTGTCACGTTGTTAATCATACTTTATGTCACGTTTTCTAGTGGTTGCAAACATTAGAACATGCCTAGGTTTAATTTGCTTGAGTAAAGAGATTAAAACCGGGAAACTTGATTAACGACAAGGATTCGAGACTACCAACTCTCGTCTTAATGATTAATGTCGTAACTGGATTAATCTACTTGATGTTAGGATTGAAATCTAAAAAGCACATCTTTTCAAGGTCGAGAGAATAGAAAAGGAAATTTGTTTATTTGGTCGAGAGACGTTTAGACGATACAAATGACGCAATCACATCGTGACACGCATATAGAAAGAACCCGGTTACGCCTAGAATCGATATTGTTACAACGCCATGGTGAACACGTCCCTAGTTCATTCTCTCCTACTGATCATTCCCATACGTTAATTGTTTATTTTGTTTACGATTTGTTCACACAAACCCCCCCTATTTACCGGAAACTATTGACCATCAGTCACGTACTTCACTAAAGGCTTAATCTTCACCATATTCTCTGTGGGATTCGACCCCAACCTAGTTGGGTTCTTTACTTGACTACGACCGCTTACACTTCGTTAATTCGAGGTGTAGTTTGGGCGTTATCAAAAAGTGGCGCCGTTGCCGGGGAATACGGTTTTTGATTAAGTCTGGTGTGTTTATTTGACTCTTAGTCATACTTTCCTGCTTTTATTTTTTGTTTGTTGTTTTTGTTTTTGAACAGGGTACAGGTTGTGCATGCCAAGTACCCGAGGTTCGGGGGAACAAATTGTACCTTACGACCCCGAACTTGCGAGAACACTGAGGTGGAATATGGCCGCACAATTAGACGCAGCAAGGATCGCTGCAGAACTGCAGGCCCAACAAAATTTGAATGCTGGTGGTCTGCAGGATGATGTGGTACGGAATGATGAGGATCTCGATTTAGATGGAGCTGGCGCTAAGGGCGCCATTATTGTTCCACCGCTACCGCCCGGAGCCAAGTTCAACATCACTAGCACGATGATCCAACTGTTGAACTTGAGAGGAGTGTTCCGCGGTGTTGCTGGTGACGATCCAAACCAGCACTTGATGAATTTCGTGGGGATCTGCAAATCGTTTGAGCTGCCGGGCGTGAGTCAGACAGCGATCAGGCTCAGATTGTTTCCGTTGTCTCTGTCTGATGAGGCAGCATTGTGGTTAACGGAGCTGACCCCCGACTCTATCGCAACGGGGGGCGAGTTGAGAGGAGCTTTCCTAGAAAGGTTCTTTCCTCCCTCTCGGATGATACAGTTGAGGGACGAGATTAGCAACTTCAGGCAGCAACTGCACGAAGCACTGCACGAGACTTGGTTGCGATTTAAGAAGAAGCTGACACAGTGCCCCAACCATCAGCTGAACAACGAATTCTTGATGCAGACATTCTACAGGGCACTAAATTCGGCTACCAAGCCAACATTGGACAACGCAGCAGGTGGAGCGTTTATGGGTTGCACTTTGGCCGACGCCACAGCTATTTTGGACAGGCTCACCAAGACCAACAGAGCCTGGCACACACGGGATTCAGAGGTTGCAGCTAGCACCTATACAGTTGGCATGTCAGCAGAGCAGCGAAGGAAAGAGGAGGAGCGCGACCAAGACATGGCGCACCTGAAAACACAGTGGGATCTCCTGACAAGGCACTTGACGTCAGGAAGTATAGAGAAGGTACAAGCTGTGGGTTCCCAAGGTATAGAGACTGAGGAAGCGAATTACTTGGGGGGTTTCCAGGCCAATGGCCAGGGAAACCAATGTCGGAATTATCAGCGAGACAACCACTATGAGAAAAGTGGTTACAAAGAGCGTGACCAAGGAAACTGGAGGAACAACACCGATAGAGGTGGGTTGTATATACCACCTGGTAATCGGGATAAAGCTGGCAGCGAGGCTGAGACGTCCAAACTTGAGAACATGATGGCAAAGATGATGCTTAAGGTGGAATCGACTGACTCTGGGGTAAAGGCAATGCGGAATGAGTTATCAACGTTGAGTCAGGTAGTAGAGTCACATTCCATCGCAATCAAGCAACTGGAGCAGCAAGTGGGTCAGATCTCGGCATCTTTAAACCAAAGGAAGACAGGTACCTTGCCGAGTGACACGACGCATCCGAGGAATGACGCCAGCTGTATGGCGATCACCACAAGAAGTGGGAAAATATTACCGGAATCACATCCGGTAGTTCAAACCCAAAGTAATGTTGCGGATGATGAAGAGGCGGTAGAGGAGGAAACTCCAAAGCCCGCGAAGAAACGCAAGGAAGCTGAAAAGCTTCCAACTATGATGTTTCGACACCCACCTCCCTTTCCCCAGAGGTTGAAAAAGAAAGCTGACGATGGTAAGTTCCTGAATTTCATGACCATGCTGAAACAAATCTCAATAAACATACCATTGGTAGAAGCGCTGGAACAAATGCCCGGTTATGCCAAGTTCATGAAGGACGTGATTACAAAGAAGCGGACGGTAAGTTTTGAGCCGGAAGACAACCTCCATCACTGCAGCGCTATTTCCTCTAGATCGTTAGTGGAAAAGAAAGGAGATCCAGGTGCGGTCACTGTTCCATGTACCATCGGGAAGCTCAACTTCGGAAGAGCTATGTGTGATCTTGGTGCTAGCATCAATTTGATGCCGCTAGCAGTGTATGACAAATTGGGTTTGGGAGCTCCTAAACCAACGTCCATGAGAGTGATGATGGCGGACCATTCGGTAAAGTGACCCGTAGGGATATTGTCTGATGTGCTGGTCCAGATTGGTAAGCTTATATTCCCGGCCGACTTTGTGATCTTGGATTGCGAAGTGGACTTCGAAGTTCCCATAATCTTGGGACGACCATTGCTAGCCACAGCAAGAGCATCGGTTGACATGGAGAAAAACGAACTGACCTTCCGATTGAACAATGAAGTGGTCAAGTTCGATGTGTCCAAATTGATGAAGCAACCAAGTGACATGAGGGTGGTCGCGGTCATCAATGCTATTGAGGAAGCTCCTGCAGATGTGCACATTGAGGAGAAGTGTTTGGTCGAGATGCTAGCTGTTGTGAGAAGGATGCCGCGAAAAGAGAAGCATGTTGCGGAGAGCGGTGTAAATAGCTCAAGGAAACGAAAACACCGCAAGAGAATCTACAAGGAAAGAGCGAAGAAGCGGTCACGACTAGCGGCGGAGCAAATAAAAGAGGGAGTTGGAGCGCAACATGAGGTTGGCGCACACACGTACTCCATCGAGTTCTCTTGTTTTGGAGACCCAGGCGGTCTCCAACATCATTCCAGATTCTGAGTCATATCGACTTCACAGGTATTCCTTTATTCTCACAGCTTTTAGTTTTCATATGTATGCATTGGGGACAATGCATGAGTCTAAGTTGAGGGTGTTGGGAAACCTGTGAGTCACCACCGAGGGTTTTTGTTGCCGATTTCTTTTCCCTCCGGTGTGCTATCTAGTAGAACCGGCATGTTTAGGTTGTTAGTTTAAATTTTTTTAGTGTCTATAGCAAACATGTGTTGTTCTTGTCTAAAAATGAGGCCCCTTAAAAATTTTCTGAGTTTGAGCTTATGTTGAAACGATTGAATGTTGGGATCTTTGTATGTCATTGTGCGATTATGAGTAGAATGAGTATGCTTAAGCCGAGCGGTTGTTTGATAGTTGGTAGCGAAAT
>QJPP01002625.1:0-256579 GCA_003996215.1 Jaltomata sinuosa
ATCCGAGTCTAGTACCATCTCAAATCAATTGGAAATCTAATCTAGATCTATAGCGCAACCGAGTATAGTATAAGTATGAAAGTAGTGATAAAATTATCCTTTTAACTCTCTTACCCCAAGAAGATCCATCGAAATAATTCCAAACCGTTTACAACCATTTTTACCTAAAACACGCCCTCAGGGCCACGTAGGGTTTAGAAAACCATCAATAGTAGGATCAAAGCCAAAACTATAGTAAAACCATGTAGAAATATCTTTGTATGCATGATAATGGCATGCTCAATCATAAACAGTAGCCTAACGGCTCACAAAAAACCTATCGGCCCTACACAAGCTCCGATTGTACTACAACATAGATAACCAATCTATGATCTTAATATCGATGTCCGAGGCTCACAAACATTCCCAAATAATCCACCATTTCTAGTCCAGAGTCAAATACAAGGCCACACAAGACCATAAGGGTGATATAAATAACTACTATGAATACTATAATCATCAGAGCATGAAATAAGACGGACATGAAGTAGCAGAAAAAGTCTGGGGTACCAAGCTAATAAACCCAACCCAAGGATGATAATTAGTACAATTATAGCCTATACATGCAAAGTCTAGATGAGTTAAATCATAATCTACATATTGTCCAATGACAAGCTGCTAGAAAAATGATGTCAAAGCTCGAACCGCTTCGAGAAGCTCTGAAAAGAAATCAAACTATCAAAAACATAATCTACACATTAAAATAAGAACAATGATACCCATATTGCTATAATTATAGCCAGGTCAAAAGCGAGCCCGCGAGGCCCACAACCCAAAATCGGAAATGAAAAACTGCACGACAATCACAACAATCCCAAGAGTGCATGCTCAAATTTGAGCAGATTTGGCCAAGAAAAGGGTCTCAAAACAGCCTTCTCAAGTAAGGAATTAAAGAGAGAAATTCAAAGAATAAAATCAGAAATTAAAATAAGAATTAACTTAGCACGATGAGAGAAACAAGCTTACGGAGTGAAATCCTTGCAATTATGAACAACCCAAGCCAAAGCAGCAGCTATAAGCCAATAAAACTCAAGCTTTGAGAAAATTCATCAATGGAGGTTTCCTAATGGAGAATAAGCAACTTGGAGAAGAAGGAGACTTACCAAATGATGAGGCAGCAATAAAATCCGCCAATTAGATGAAATCCCCAAGGCTTAGAATTGATAGAAGCAATTTGGGTTGAGAGAAAATGGGTGTGGAGTTGGGAAATTTTTGAAATGAAGGCTTAAAATCAAAGAGTAGGGATTTTATAAAGCAGGACGTAGGCCAGCGCCATCGGCGTTGCAGCAACGCTATAGCGCTGAAGGCAGGTAGGTGCTGAGGCACCATCACGCCAAATGAGTGCCATCACGCAGAAGGGCAGGCGGCTGGCACTGAGGTACCATCGTGCAGGTAGCACGCCATGGCACAGGCAGGCGGGCGGGCAGGCGAGCGCAATCACGCTGGCCAGGCGCGAATACGCTAAAGGCCGGGCGCCTGGCTAGCAACATTGCTTCCTGGGCGCCATTGCGCTGAAGGCCACTAGTTGCAACAACTAGATGACCTAAAAACTCTTACGGGGTATTCTAGGCACAATCAAAAACTAATACTCAAGAATGAATAATGCTGTTAGAGTTGAAACGGCGTTTCAGACTCAATGGAATCGAATAAACTTCTATACTAGGTCATCTCAGAGGAATTTTGACCCAAGTGAACATGAACTAAAACCAACAAAACACTCAAAATTAGCCCGGCTCATCTGGGACCTGAACCAACCACCTACCTAACCCACACTGAACATTTCGGAGCTGATGGAATCGTTATATTTTGAATCTGATGCTCCGATCATCAAAAGTTAACACAAGTCACACTTCCAACTCCAAATGGCCTAAAAATAGATAAACCAACACAAAACCCACCCCGGAAGTCCTCAGGCCTCGACTGAAGGTCAAACGAGATAAAACTCCATGTTCCAAAGCTAACAAAACTGTCAAAATTTGATTACGAGCATGTTATCTAAGAATGTTGACAAGTTAACAATTTTCTAAGTTAAAGCTCTAAAATAGGGAAACGACCATAACAACAGAAGGAACGGCCAAGGTACTGAAACACTTATCCCAGCAAGTCATAAATGAATAGGGGCCACTAGAAGTAAGCTCTAAAAGTACAAAGAAAGCATAAATGCGGGAATGACCAGAAGGGTCATTACATCATCCACTTCTAAAAAAGACTTTCTTCCTTGAAAGTCAAGAACAAGGAAGTACCTGAAGGCTCAAACAACTGTGGATAATGAGCCCGTACTCTCTCTCAATCTCCCACGTAGCCTCCTCAACTTGACGGTGCCTCCGCTGAACCTTAACAATCGAAATCTATGTAGATCTTATTCTCCTGACATCTCTGGCCAAAATAGTTACCGCCTCCTCAACAAAGGCTACACTATTATCAAACTAAACTGTATCCCACTACAACATGTGAGACTCATCTGGGACATATCGTTGCAAAATTGATTCATGAAATACAGGATGCATAGCTGAAAACATCGGAGGCAAAGCTAACATGTAAGAAACACTACCAACTCTCTGAAGAATCTCAAATGGCCCAATGTACTTGGGGCTAAGCTTTCCCCACCTACCAAATCTCATCATCACCTTCATGGGCGATACATGGAGGAATACCAAGTCACCAACACTAAATTCTAAGGCATGAAGTTTATGATCAGCGTAGCTCTTCTGCCTACTCTGGGCTGCCCAAAGTCTATCCTGAATCACTCAGACTCGATCTAAGGAATCACAAAGAAAATTTGTACTTTGCAGCCTAGACTCAAAACCATCAAACTAACCCACCGACAATATGCAACGCCTACCATACAATGCCTCGAAAGGTGCCATGCCAATGCTCGAATGAAAACTATTATTATAAGAAAACTCGACCAAAGGTACAAACTGATCCCAAGAATCTCCAAAGTCAAGAACACAGGCCCGAAGATGTCTTCCAAGACCTCTAAATAGTCCACTCGAACTGGCCATCTGTTTGAGGGTGGAATGCGGTACTAAGCTAAAACACTATACCCAAGTCTCGCTGAATAGCCCTCTAAAACTTAGATTTGAACTGAACGCCACAGTTTGAAATGATAGAAGTTGGAACCCCATGCAACCAAACAATCTAATAAAGGTAAATTTGAGTCTCTGCACCGTAAGTAGTCTAGACCAGCAAGAAGTGCGCTAACTTAGTCAGCAGATCAACAATCACCCAAATAGAGTCAAATCCTCGAGAAGTACGTGCCAATCTAACTATGAAATCCATAGTAATCCCTTCCCACTTCAACTCAGGAATAGAAAGTCAGTGCATTAATCCACAACGTCTCATGTGCTCGAACTTAACCTGCTGACAATTCAAGCACTGAGATACAAAATCTGCAATGCCCTACTTCATACCACTCCACTAGTAAAGCTATCTCAAATTTCTGTACTTCTTGGCTGCGCCAGGATGGACAGAATATCTAGAACAATATACCTCACAGAGAATCAATTGAATCAAATCCCTAACTCTCGAAACACAAAGATGACTATCAAACCTCTGAACACCATCTGGATCTAAAGTAGCCCAGCTGGCCTCACCCCAAATAACATGATCATGAAGGTCACCCAACTGGTGATCCTCAAACTGATGGCTCTGAATCTGATCAACTAAGGTATAATGAACCTCAAAACTTGAGAGAACTCTGCTAGGATTCGACAAGTCAAGCCTAACCAAATGGTTAGCCAAAGACTGGATGTCAAAGGCTAATGGCTGCTCCTAGACTAAAAGTGAATCTAGGCTGCCTATACTAAAATTCTTCCGACTCAAGGCATCAATTACCAGTTTTGCCTTGCCTGGATGATATAGAATGATGAAGTCATAGTCCTTTAGTAGCTCAATACATCTCCTCTGCCACGAGTTCAGCTCTCCTTACTTGTGATGTACTGAATACTATGATGATCAGTGAATATCTTATAGTAAACCTCATGTGCCTCAAAATCTTGAGCGCGAAGACTACTGCTGCTAACTCCAAGTCAAGAGTGGGGTAGTTACCCTGGTGAAACATCAGTTGTCTCGATGCATAAGCTATAACTATATCGTGTTGCATCAACATACAACCAAGACCGACCCCTGAAGCGTCACAACACACAAAAAAACTCTTAGTCTCAACTAGTAAGGTCAACACTGGAGTTGAAGTTAATAAGGCCTTAAGCCTCTGAAAGCTAACCTCGCACTGATCTGACCACTGAAATTGAACATCCTACCTAGAAAGCATAGTCAAAGGTGCTTTTATAGAAGAAAACCCCTTGATGAACCGTCTGTAGTACCCTGCTAACCCAAGAAAGTTGTGAACCTTGGTAGGATAAGTAGGTCTCGGCCAATCACAAACTGCTAAAATCTTACCTGGGTCCACCCTTATCCCATCCTTAGACACCACGTGTCCTAGGAATGCATCTGACCCAATCCAAAACTCGCACTTTGAGAACTTGGCATAAAGCTGATGATCTCTCAAAGTCTTGTGTATAATCCTCAAGTCTTGCTCATTCTCATCTCTACTCCATGAGTATATTAAGATGTTGTCTATGAAAACTATCATGAATAAGTCCAAGTATGGGCTAAGCACCCTGTGTATCAAGTCCGTGAAAGTTGTGGGGGTATTATTCAGCCTAAAAGACATCACCACGAACTCATAGTGACCATAACGTGACCTGAATGTTTTCTTAGGGATGTCCTCCATCCTAATCCTCAACTGATGGTAGCTGAACCTCAAATCTATCTTCGAAAACATGGCTGAACCCTAAAGCTGATCAAACAAATCATCTATGTGCAGTATTAGATACCTATTCTTCACAGTCACCTTATTCAACTACCTATAATCAATACACGTCCATATCGACCCATCTTTCTTCTTCACAAACAAAACTAGAGCACCCCAAGGCAATGCACTCGGCCTAATAAAACACTTAGCTAACAAGTCCTGGAGTTTCTCCTTAAGATTTCTTAACTCAGTTGGAGCCATATAGTAAGGAGAAAAAGAAATGGGCCTGGTGCTCGATTATAACTCAATAGCGAAATTCATATCTCTCTCATGTGGAAGGCCTGGCAGGTCGGCAAGGAACACATCTAGGAAATATCTAACCACAGGAACCAACTCAAGGGAAGAAGGGTTGGCACTAGAATCTCAGACATATGCTAGATAAGACAAACACCGGCGAGCAATCAACTTCCTAGCTCAGAGACAAAAGATGACCCCAGACGGTGTACAACTGATAGACCCCTATCATACAACTAGGGATACTCAAGGCATGACTATGGTAATGGTCTTGTCATAATAATCAAAAACTGCACGGTGAGAGGATAACCTGTCCATGCCCAGAATCACATCAAAGTCTAACATATCAAGAATTATCAAATCACCCCAAGTCTCAATATCTCCAACAGAAATCATATAGGACCTCACAATTTGATCCACTACTAAAGAATCTCCTACTGGGGTTAAAATAGATACATCCATAGATAATAGCTCACTAGAAAATCCTAAACAAGGAAAATAGTAGGTAGATACATACGAGCAAGTAGATCAAGGATCAAATAAAGCCAAAGCTGACTAATGGCATACATAAATCGTACCTGTGATCATAGTATCTGAGGCATCTATTTAGGTCTCCTAGGGACCACATAAAATTGACAATGACCACCACCTGATTAACCACCATCCCTACCACATATCCTGCCATATGGGGTACCACCTCTAGCCTGACCACTACTTTCTCTAGCTGGTGGCTGAATTGCATGGATAGGCTGAGCTGACTAAGAAGCTGGTTGAACTGTACCTCTTTGAGGGCAATCTCTAGCATAGTGTCTAATAACTACACACTTATAATAAGGCCCTGACGGCCTACCCTACCTGGATGAACTAGTTGCACCAGTGTGGCTACCACATCCTGATGCCCCAAAAACTGAACCCCTCAAAGTCTGACCACTGTAACCCTAATAGATAATCTGACCCTGCTCAAACTGAGAACTAACAGAAGCCTTAAGTGAAGCCTAAACCGGTCGACCAGATTAACCCTGGTGCTGCTGTTGATGTGCCGCCATTTTACGGCACTTTCGACGTCTCTAAACTAAGAACAATCGTATGTTTTCAAGCAACCGTTGTCGTTTTTGATGGTTTTATGTTATATTTGTAGGAAATGGAGACAAACACGGAAACAGAAGGAAATAAGAGCAAAAAGACATTCTTGATAAGAGTGACGGCCTGAGTGACGGTCCGTCACATATGTGACGGTCCGTCACAGAGACCGTCAAGTGGTGGCAGGCCACTGCCTAGGGGTGACGGCCGCCGTGACGGTCCGTCAAGGTGGTGACGGTCCGTCACCCCAAGCCGTCAAGTTGAGACAGTCCGCTACGCGGAATCCGAGCATTTTTGGGTTTACTTCCTGGACTCCTATAAATACCCTATGTTAGGTTTATTTTATGGATGCACTTAATTATTCATTACCCAATAGTTTTAGAAGAGTTTTTAGTCGGTTTTGAGAGCAACAACACGTTTTCTTCTTCTTGAATTCGTGTTCTTGATTTGTTCTTGGGATCTTGGTTTTTCTTGTTCTTGGATACTTGAAGATTGTTTTCATTATATTGTAAGAATCTCTTCTCCTTATTATGAATATGACTTTCTTCTCTTCTTCTTCTAGCATGATTAACTAAACACCCACAACTAGGGTTGTGGGAGCCATGGCTAAAGTAGCGATATAGATTCCGGGTAGCGACGGGTTCAATATATATGTTGTCACGTTGTTAATCATTCATTATTTAACATTTTCTAGTGGGTGCAAACATTAGAACATGCCTAGGTTTAAATTTGCTTGAATAAAGAGATTAAAACCGGGAAACTTGATTAACGACGAGGATTCGAGACTACCAACTCTCGTCTTATGATTAATGCTATAACTAAATTAATCTACTTGATGTTCAGGATTGAAATCTAAAAGCACACCTTTTCAAGTTCGAGAGAATTGAAAAGTAAATTCGTCTATTTGGTTGAGAAACGTTTAGATGATACCATTAATTCAATCACATCGTGATACGCATATAGAAAGAACCCGGTTAAGCTTAGAATCGACATCGTTACCAACGCCATGGTAAACACTTCCCTAGTTTATTCTCCTACTGATTATTTCTCATACATTATCGTTTGTTTTTGTTCGTATATTGATCGCTCAAACCCCCCCCCCTTTATTTACCGAAAACTATTGACCATTAGTCAACTAATTCACTAAAGACTTAACTTTCACCATATTCTCTGTGGGATCGACCCCAACCTTTGTTGGGTTCTATATTTGACAACGATCACTTACGCTTCTTAATTGGAGTGGTACTTTGAGCGTTATCAAATTTTGGCGCCGTTGCCGGGGAATACGGTTGATTATTAAGTCCGGTGTGTTTATTTGACTCTTAGTCATACTTTCCTGCTTTTACGTTTATTTGTTGTTTTTGTTTTTGACAGGGTACAGAGTTGTGCATGCCAAGTACCCGGCGCTCGGGTGAATCAACATTACCTTACGACCCCGAGCTTGCTAGAATATTAAGGCGGAATATGGCCGCACAACAAGAGGCAGCAAGGCTCGCTGCAGAACTGCAGGCCCAACACAATCTGAATGCTGGTGGTCTGCAGGACGATGTTATGCTGAATGATGAGGATATCGACTTGGATGGAGTTGGCGCTACGGGTGCCATTGCTCTTCCACCGCTAGCGCCCGGAGCCAAGTTCAACATCACTAGCACGATGATCCAGCTGTTGAACTTGAGAGGAGTGTTCCGTGGTGCCGCTAGTGATGATCCAAACCAGCACCTGATGAATTTCGTGGGCATCTGCAAGTATTTCGAGTTGCCTGGAGTGAGTCAGACAGCAATCAGGCTCAGGTTGTTTCCGTTGTGTTTGTCTGATGAGGTAGCATTGTGGTTGACAGAGCTGACCCCCGACTCTATCGCAACTTAGGGAGAGTTGAAAGGAGCTTTCCTAGAAAGGTTCTTTCCTCCCTCTAGGATGATACAATTGAGGGATGAGATTAGCAATTTCAGACAGCAGCCTCACGAAGCATTGCACGAGACCTGGTTGCGATTCAAAAAGAAGATAACACAATGCCCTAACCATCAGTTGAACGACGAATTTTTGATGCAAACATTCTACAGGGCACTGAATTTGGCTACCAAGCCGACGTTGGACAACGCAGCAGGTGGAGCATTTATGGGTCGCACTTTTGCCGATGCCACAACTATTTTGGACAGGCTTACCAAAACCAACAGGGCCTGGCATACACGGGATTCAGAGGTAGCAACTAGCACTTATGCAGTCGGTATGTCAGCTGAGCAGCGCAGAAAAGAGGAGGAGCGCGACCAAGACATGGCGCATCTGTAAACGCAGTTTGACCTACTGACAAAGCACTTGTTCTCAGGAGGTATGGAGAAGGTAAAAGTTGTGGGTTCCCAAGGTAGAGCAGCAGAGTTGGAAACTGATGAGGAGGCAAATTACTTGGGGGGTTTCCAGGCTAATGGCCAAGGAAACAAAGGTCGGACCTATCAGAAAGACAACTACTACGAAAAAGTTGGCTATAGAGATCGCGAGCAGGGAAACTGGAGGAATAACACCGATAGAGGTGGCTTGTATGTACCACCTGGAAATCGGGACAAAGCTAGCAACGAGGCAGGGACTTCCAAGCTAGAGAACATGATGGCGAAGATGCTGCTGAAGGTAGAATCGACTGACTCTGGGGTAAAGGAGATAAGGACTGAGTTATCGGCCATGAGTCAAATAGTGGAGGTGCATTCCACCTCGATTAAGCAATTGGAGCAGCAAGTGGGCTTAATCTCGGTATCTCTAAACCAAAGGAAGACAGGTACCTTGCCGAGTGACACAATTCAAAACTCGAGGAACGACGCAAGCTGTATGGCGATCACTACAAGAAGCGGAAAAATATTACCGGAATCACATCCGGTAAGTCAGACTCAAGTTGAGGGTGATGACGCCAACGACAAGGAGGTTGAAGAGGCTACTCAAAAGCCCGCGGAGAAAAGCAAGGAAGCTGAAAAGCTTCCAACTATGATGCCTCGACCACCACCTCCTTTCCCACAACGCCTAAAGAAGAAAGCAGAAGATGGTAAGTTCCTGAATTTCCTGACCATGCTCAAGAAAATATCAATAAACATCCCATTGGTGGAAGCGCTTGAACAAATGCCCGGTTATGCCAAGTTCATGAAGGCTTGATTACCAAGAAGAGATCGGTAAGTTTTGAACTGGAAGACAACCTCCACCACTGCAGTGCTATTTCCTCAAGGTCGTTAGTAGACAAAAAGGAAGATCCAGGTGCATTTACTGTTCCCTGTACTATTGGGAAACTCGGCTTCGGAAGAGCCTTGTGTGATCTTGGTGCTATCATCAACCTGATGCCGCTAGCAGATATAAACAATAGGGTTTGGGAGCTCCTAAACCAACATCCATGAGAGTGTTGATGGCTGACCGTTCGGTAAAGCGACCAGTGGGAATATTGTCTGATGTGCTAGTAAAGATCGGTAAGCTTATCTTCCCAGCTGACTTTGTGATCTTGGATTGCGAAGTGGATTTTGAAGTTCCCATAATCTTGGGACGACCATTGCTAGCTACGGCAAGAGTATTGTTGACATGGAAAGAAACGAACTGACCTTAAGGCTAAACAATGAAGTTGTCAAGTTTGATGTGTCCAAATTGATGAAACAACCAAGTGACATGAGGGTGGTCGCGGTCGTCAATGTTATTGAGGAAGTCCCTGTGGATGTGTATCTTGAGGAGAAGGGTTGTGTTGAAACCCGAGCTGTTATGAGAGTAAGGTCGCGATTGCAAGAGGAGAAGCAGGTAAAGGAAAGCGGTGAAAATAGATCAAGAAAACGAAAACACCATAAGAGAATCTGCAAAGAAAGAGCGAAGAAGTTATCGCGACTAGCTGTGGAGCCAATAAAAGAAGAAGCTGGAACGTAACATGAGGTTGTCGCGTGCACACACTCCATCGAGTTCTCCTGCTTTGGAGACCCTGGCGGTCTCCAACATCATGTCAGAATCTGAGTCCTATGGACTTCACAGGTATTCCTTATTCTCACAGCTTTAGTTTTCACATGTATGCATTGGGGACAATGCATGAGTCTAAGTTTAGGGTGTTGGGAAACCTGTGAATCACCACCGAGGGTTTTTGTTGTTGTGTTTCTTTTCCCTCTGGTGTGCTATCTAGTAGAACCGACATGTTTAGGTTGTTATTTTTAAATTTTTGTTTCTTTTAGTGTCTATAGTGATGAGCATGGCCCCTTTAAAAATTTTCTGGTTCTGTACTTATGTTGAAACGACTGACTGTATGGATCCTTGAATGTCATTGTGTGATTATTATTAGAATGAGTATGCTTAAGCCGAGCGGTTGTTTGATAGTTGGTAGTGATATAGTTTCTTGGTGCCAAGTGTGTGTGAGCGTATTGTTATAAATTCTTACTCTGTGCATGCATCTAGAACTTACCCGGTCTATTTTGTTAAAGTTTGAAGTTGGTTGCTTAGGAAAGGATCACAGGCCCTTTTTGTGTGCAGTCCACTTAACCTATAAGACCGTCCAAACGTAAATAATCCCTTTGATCCCTGTTTGAGCCATAATAGACCATGTTCTTTCAATAACCCGTCACTGTTCCTGTTTAACTTTGAATCCCTGTTTTGGCCCTGGTCCTCCTTGGACATCGTGCACCTCAACTCAGGCAATCAGCCTAAGTTGAGGGTGGCTACTATAGAGATAAATGAGAAGAAAAATAGGATGGATAAGTTTGGTTGTGGATAGAATGAAAATTCTGGGTGTGTGTCTAAGAAAAAGAAAGATAAAGAAACGAAAAAGAAAAAGAGATGAAAAAGAACGAAAAAGAAATAAAAAGAAGTGTCAAAATAAAGAGGCCGCACCTGTAGCTAGAAAGAAGGGAAGAAGGAGGTGAATAAAGGATGGACAAAGTAAAGTTATGTGGAAATAGTAGGTCGGTGATTCCAAGGAGGGCTTAGTCACTAACCACTAAATGTATCCTACCGGCACCTGAAGCCTCATTACAAGCCAAAACAAGTCCTGTAGTGATCCTGAGCGGCTCTCTGAAGAACTGAAATAGAATAGTAAGGGCAAGCCTATGGTATCGCATGTGCATTGTTTGAAATCATTTGTGAGTGTGAGCGCTTACCTAGTCCCAAATCTTGTGTGTGGGATTTCTTTGTGGTGAGGGCACCAAGATTGCTGTATTGTCTATTGATTGTTAGGATAGCTGCGCGTGTGTATGTAGAATGTTCTATCATATCGGAATGACATGTTTGGATCCTTGCAAGTTAGTGTTTCATACATTTGTGTGCTACGAGGGAGCTTGAATTAAAATTGAATAAGATGTTGAATGACCATGAGTTGCTAGAGACACGAGTTTGTTTTCTTAGTTGAGTCATTATATTGTTTTTGTGTCATGTTGCTTGAGGACAAGCGAACGTTCTAAGTTGAGGGTGTTGATGTGCCGCCATTTTACGGCACTTTCGACGTCTCTAAACTAAGAACAATCGTACGTTTTCAAGCAACCGTCGTCGTTTTTGATGGTTTTATGTTATATTTGTAGGAAATAGAGACAAACACGGAAACGGAAGGAAATACGAGCAAAAAGACATTCTGGATAAGAGTGACGGCCTGAGTGACGGTCCGTCACACATGTGACGGTCCGTCATAGAGACCGTCAAGTGGTGGCAGGCCACTGCCTAGGGGTGACGGCCGCCTTGACGGTCCGTCAAGGTGGTGACGGTCCGTCACCCCAAGCCGTCAAGTTGAGACAGTCCGCTACGCGGAATCCGAGCGTTTTTGGGTTTACTTCCTGGACTCCTATAAATACCCTATGTTAGGTTTATTTTATGGATGCACTTAATTATTCATTACCCAATAGTTTTAGAAGAGTTTTTAGTCGGTTTTGAGAGCAACAACACGTTTTCTTCTTCTTGAATTCGTGTTCTTGATATGTTCTTGGGATCTTGGTTTTTTCTTGTTCTTGGAAACTTGAAGATTATTTTCATTATATTTTAAGAATCTCTTCTCCTTATTATGAATATGACTTTATTCTCTTCTTCTTCTAGCATGATTAACTAAACTCCCACAACTAGGGTTGTGGGAGCCATGGCTAAAGTAGCGATATAGATTCCGGGTAGCGACGGGTTCAATATATATGTTGTCACGTTGTTAATCATTCATTATTTAACGTTTTCTAGTGGGTGCAAACATTAGAACATGCCTAGGTTTAAATTTGCTTGAATAAAGAGATTAAAATCGGGAAACTTGATTAACGACGAGGATTCGAGACTACCAACTCTCGTCTTATGATTAATGCTGTAACTAGATTAATCTACTTGATGTTCAGGATTGAAATCTAAAAGCACACCTTTTCAAGTTTGAGAGAATTGAAAAGTAAATTCGTCTATTTGGTTGAGAAACGTTTAGATGATACCATTAATTCAATCACATCGTGATACGCATATAGAAAGAACCCGGTTAAGCTTAGAATCGACATTGTTACCAACGCCATGGTAAACACTTCCCTAGTTCATTCTCCTATAGATTATTTCTCATACATTATCGTTTGTTTTTGTTCGTATATTGATCGCTCAAACCCCCCCCCCCTTTTTTTACAGGAAACTATTGACCATTAGTCAACTAATTCACTAAAGACTTAACTTTCACCATATTCTCTGTGGGATCGACCCCAATCTTTGTTGGGTTCTATATTTGACAACGATCTCTTACGCTTCTTAATTGGAGTGGTACTTTGAGCGTTATCAGCTGTGGCTGATAACCTCCTCCCCACTGGTCTGAACCCAAAATGGGAACCGTTTTAGCCACCCTAATGTTGAGGCCTCTTTTCTCATACCTCTTGATTATGGTGATGTAAATCCTCCATGGTACGGACATAGTTTGTGATAGCCTTAAATGATCAACCACTTGCAACTAATATCTCAGATGGCTATCTAAGATCTGTCACAGTCCTAAAACAAACCTACGAACTCTGTCGGGCTGGATAGGCATGATTATAGCCCCAAATAGAGTAAGCTGGTAGAAGTGAGTCTCACACTCAGATACGGTCATAGAACCCTGCATACGTCTAGTGAACTGCTCCTTATGACACTTTTTGTCTCTCTATGGCAAGAACTTAGCCATGAAGTCCCTATTGGACTCCGACCAATACAATAGAGGAGATAAATATGGTCTGTAAGCAACTTGGGCCCTCTACCATAACTTAGTTGGGCCCTCTAGCTGATTAGTAGTGTATCTAACACTGTGGGTCTCCAATAAAACCAAGTGGTCAAGTTTCAGTGGTCAGACAAGTGTGAGAAAAGCTTCTTAGAATTGAAGACTGGGTTGACTACAACTCCCGTTTTGACTCTACCAAAGGGTTCAAATGGCTATGTTGTTTATTGCAATGCATCGAGGGTCGGCCTGGGTTGAATTTTGATACAGCAGGGTAAGGTCATAGCTTATGCTTCTAGAAAACTTAAGGTCCATGAGATGAACTACCCGACTCCTGACCTTGAGCTTGCAGTTGTTTTATTTGCCCTAAATATCTAGAGACACTACTTGTATGGTGTTCCTTTTGATATGTTCACAAATCATAAGAGCCTGTAGTATGTGTTCACCCAGAAAAAGTTGAATCTTTGTCAGAGAAGGTGGCTTGAGTTCCTCAAAGACTATGATATGAATGTTTTGTACCATCTGGGTAAGGCTAATGTAGTGAATGATGCCCTCAGCAGGCTGTCCACGGGTAGTGTGTCACATATTGAGGAACAGAGGAAAGAATTATCCAGGGATGTTCACCGGCTTGCTCGCTTAGGAGTTTGCCTCATGGACATGTCAAATGGTGGTGTGATAGTCTAGAATGGGTCAGAATCTTCATTTGTAGCGGAGGTTAAAGAGAAATAGGACAGTGATCCCATTTTACTTCAGTTGAAAGGTGCAGTTCATCAGTGGAGAGTAGAGGTTTTCTCCCAAGAGGGAGATAGTGTGCTTCGCTAACAGGATCATTTATGTGTATGGAATGTGGGCGAGTTAAGGCAGCATATCCTTACCAAAGCCCATAATTCCATATATTCTATTCATCCTGGTGCCACTAAGATTTACCGTGATCTATGAGAAGTCTATTTGTGGAACGACATGAAGAGGGACATTGCAGATTTTGTGGCAAAGTGTCCCAACTGCCAGCAAGTGAAGGTAAAACATCAGAAACAAGAAGGTGTGACTCAAGATATTAGCATTCCTATTTGGAAGTAGGAAGTGATCAATATGGATTTCATTACGGATTTACCTCGTACTCACATATAGCATGACTCTATTTGGGTGATAGTGGATAGAGTTACTAAGTCAGCTCACTTCTTGGCCTTCAAGACTACAGATTCGGGGAAGGATTATGCCAGACTCTACATTAGCAATATAGTCAGGTTTCATGAGGTTCCCTTGTATATTATCTCAGATAAGGGTCCTCAGTTTACATTTCATTTCAGGAGATCATTTCAGAAAGGTCTTGGTACTCAGGTAAATCTCAGCACAACATTTCATCCATAGACGGAAGGCCATGCATAGCGTACCATTCAGACCTTAGAGGACATATTGAGATCTTGTGTAATTGATATCAAGGGTAGTTGGGATGATCACCTACCTCTCATAGAGTTCGCCTGTAATAATAGTTTCCACTCTTGTATTCAGAATATAATTTATGAAGCACTGTATGAGCGTAGATGCAGGTCACCTATTAGTTGGTTAAAAGTAGGTAAAGTAGCTTTGATTGGGCCAGAATCAATTCATGAGGCTATGGAGAAATTTCAGCTTATCAGGGAAAGGTTAAATATAGCACAGAGTTATCAGAAGTCCTATGCAGATGTGAAGAGAAAGGACTTAGAGTTTGAGATCGATGATTGTATCTTCCTGAAAGTGTCACCTATGAAGGAGGTGATGAGATTTGGAAAGAAAGGAAAGCTCAATCCCAGGTATGTAGGTCCTTACAAAATCTTGAGAAGGGTTGGTAAAGTGGCCTATGAATTAGAGTTGCCAGCAGAACTCGCAGCGGTTCATCTAGTTTTTCACATTTCCATGTTGAAGAAGTGTATGGGTGATCCAACATCGATAGTTCCTTTAGAGAATGTGGCTATAAAGATAGCCTCACCTATGAGGAGGTCCCAGTTGAGATTCTTGACCGTCAGGTTTGTAGGTTGAGAAATAAGGAAGTCGCTTCAGTAAAGGTGTTATGGAGGAATCAGTCCATTGAGGGAGCTACTTGGGAAGCAGAAGCAGCCATGATGGCCAAGTATCCTCACCTCTTTCCTTCTGATTCAGTTTCAGCTTGAGGTAATAGTTCCTCTTCAGTTTCTCAATTTACTCATGTAAAATTCAGCCCAGTGCCTTGTTCCATCAGTTATCCTTGCATTTTAGTATATTTGTATGTTCATGGAACTCAGTTCAGTTATATATCACTTTATAATAACTCAGTTGGTAGGGATTGCAGCTCCTTCCCTCCAAACTCAGCTTGTTTAGTCTTCATTCAAGGAAGAATGATCCCAAGGGGGAGATATTGTAACACCCCAGAATTTGAACCAGCTACTGGACTGTACTCAGCAGGAAAATCACAGAAAAATTTAAATTTTCAGGGAACACGGTTAAGATCATGGACCGTAGTTGGGAACCATGGTCCGTAGTCTCAACCATAGTCCCACTTTCCAGTAGGCCCCCAGTTCAAGTCTCAGGAACCACGAGTCAGACCATGTACTGTAGTTTAGAACCACAGTCCATCCTATCACTCGTGGCCTCCCATAATCAAAGGTACCTCAGTTTAGGGCTCTGAGACCATGAGTCAGGTCACGCACCATACTTCAGAACCATGGTCCTCCTTTTTGACTCGTGGAATCCTAAGACCAGACTAAAGTCCCAGGAATGACGAGCCACATGATGAACTGCCATTCAAGAGTATGGTCCATCCTGTGGAGTCATAGTTCCCTCAAATCAGAAAACCCCTAAGACTCCTGGTTAGGACCATGACTCAGTTGATGAACTGTCATCCAGGACTACGGTCCGTCAACAAAGCCGTGATCCCTGAGTCGTGATTTCTAGAAGAGTTCTTTTCAAATTTCCTAAGGGCATTTCAGACTTTTCCTACTTCTTTTATGGCCTATCCTACGTTGTTTTGGTTATTCTAAGCCTAATTAATAAGCCAAAAACTACCTAAATAACCTATTCTCCTAAAATCATCATACTTAGAAAGAAAAAGGGAGAAAAGAGGCGACAGTTTTCTCTCAAGAACAAGCAGAGGTCTTCTTCAAGTTCATCCCCAAATTCAAAGGATTTCTCCGTAGTTTCTTCTCCAGGTATGTGGGATTTCATAAATGGGTTCCTTTCACCCATTGAGCCCCTAGTTTCAGCCAGTTCTTCAGTTTTCCATGAATTTGTTCAGACCTACGGTTCCTAAATCTTAGGGATTTATTGTAATTCATATTCTATTGCTTAAATTGATATCTATTTCATGTTTCTTGGAGAGTTAGTATAGTCACAGGTTCAGGACTCAGAAGCCCTAGCTTGTCTTAATTTTAGTATTCATAAATTATACTTTCTAGGTACATAATTAAGATAATTATGTTTCAGTATTAGAATGCCATCAGTTTCAGTATATATATACATATATGTGCATTCTCAGATAATTGTCAGTATTTGAGCTATCTAGTGTTTTAGCTTGCATTTTATTGCTTACTTTCCGATGGGAGTAGAATTAGTACTGAGAAAATGATGGGATGAAGGATTAGCTATTAGATCAGGCTAAGACCTTTAGTAGCAGTCCCCCAATCTCAGAACTACGGAGCCACCATATGTGTAAAGTGGGGTCAGCTGTTAGGTTAGGCTGCACACCTCTGTCAGATTTGTTTAGTGGATCCACGTCAGACTTGTTTGTAACCTTGGAAAGGTATGAACACCCTTCTATTCAGGGTTACTGTCACACCACGAGGCTACCCCTTAGGAATAACATGAGATCCGGGACACAAGTGGCCCATATTAACCCTTTGTCATAGCGTACTCACACATAACAAAATATAAGCGAAAGCATAATAAGAGATCAAGGGATTCCATAACTGAATATCATAAGGTCTAAAAGAACCCAAAATCCAGAAAATACAACCAACCATGTCTGAAACCTCTAAATCTTAAAATACGAGTTGATGGGACAAAACCCCAACTAACTCAGAAATCCAACATAAAAGACATAAGAAAGATAACCCATAACTCTCTCCCTCGCAGGATGAGGACTCACCAGTCGGATAAGCTGGAAAGCTTGCATTGACTAGCCACGGGCCTGAGGAAAAGACCTTGAATCTGCATCATCAAGAGGATACAGCACAAGATATGCGTCAGTAATATATGATGTAACGAGTATGTGAGAGATGCATTATTATAATGAAAACATGCTTGAAACATGGATAATAACTTAGTTCATGCATAAATGAAGTTTCAAAGGTAGATGTCAATAATTGAATAGTAAATCACGAAATAAGAGTCAAAATTCAAAGTAGGTATCATAGGTTTAAACAATTCAAAACTTTCATACGGGAGTTTCTTATAACCGACAATAGACCATGTGAGCTACATGGAATATAACTATGTAACCCTAGTTAGCAAAGCTGGCTCGAACCTTGCCAAAGCACGGGCCACCATACCCAACTATATAACCCTAGTTGGCAAAGCTATCATATGCCCCGTTAAGGCAAGGACAATATTAATCAAGATGTGGATCCACTCTCCTAAGCCCATAGGGAAAATCATAATCTACGCTGGCAACGTAGCTTTGAAATTGGGTAATCGAACCCCCATCACTAGGTGCTAAGTACTACTCCCAAAACATACATATAGCTCATAAGTTCATGAAGCTATAATTAAATACCAAATCTCTTTTGAAAAGCATGAAGACAAATCGAGTACCATGCATTTCTCATATTATAAGTCCTTGATGTAAAGCATAGCCATAATTCAAATCATACGTTTCTTTCTAAATTCATAATTGAAGAATTAGGCATGCAATGTCGTAAATTCATAAAGTCATGATATCTAATTATGCCCAATTTCACTTGAAAACATACAATTCAATGGAATCATGCTAGAAATCAACTTTAATGCTTGGGCTTTTAAATACAATAAAGGAATTATGATCAAATCATAAATAAACAATAAGAAACCATGAATTTAAGCATAGAAGCTGATTTCATAAGTTTTCCCCAATTTAGATCAAAACACTAATTTCACAAGTTCATAAATCAATTTGAGAATTGGGGGTTTTGGGAACAAGGGTAAAAGGAACCCATTTTTGAATACCCACATACCTTGATTTAAGCTAACCCACTTGAAATAAAAAAGAATAGGAGACTTGATCTTGGAGCTTGAGATCTCGAGCTTGAGAGAGTTCTTTTTCCTTTTTGAGAGATGAATGAGGTAATGAGAAGAGATTTAGGCTAATGGGGTAAAATCCTTCTAGAAATAGTCAAAACGACATTATTTAGGAGTTAAAAGGGTGGGTAATGACTAAAATACCCCTAGGACATAATTAGGAAAATGTTGTTAAAAGTAGACCTTCAGAAATCACAGGTGGATTCCACGGGCCGTAGAACAAACCACGGCTCATGGTTTCCATTCGTGGTTCCTACCCAACTAGAAAGCCTGCATAAGGTAAACCACGAGTCAACAGGATGACTCGTCGACTAAATGATGACCCATCAACTCGAACCGTAGTTTTTGGGAAACATGCAGCTCCCATGTAGCTTGAGATGAGGGTACTTGGCTTTCATGGCTAACTTCTCTTCCCATGTAGCTCCTTCAACAAGTTGATTCCTCCAAAGGACTTTTACCGAAGCGACCTCTTTATTTCTCAACCTCCGAATCTGATAATCAAGTATTTCTACGGGGACCTCCTCATAGGTGAGACTATCCTTCACACCTACATCCTCCAAAGGAAAAATCAAGGTCGGATCCCCAACACACTTCTTCAATAAGGAAACATGGAAAACTAGATGAACCACTTCCAAATCTGATGGAAAATCTAACTCATAAGCAACCTTACCAACCCTCCACAGAATCCTATAAGGACCTACAAAACAGGGACTAAGCTTCCCTTTCTTGCCAAATCTCATCACACCTTTTATGGGTGATACCTTGAGAAAAACCCAGTTATCAAACTCAAATTCTAATTCCCTTCTCCTCACCTCCGCTTATGATTTCTGTCGACTCTGAGTGTTTTTCAACCTCTCCCTATTAAGCTGAACCTTCTCTATGGTCTCATGCACCGAATCTGGGCCAATCAAAGCTGCCTCACCTACCTCAAACCAACCAATAGGAGATCTACACCTCCAACCATAAAGTGCCTTATATTGAGCCATCTGGATGCTAGAGTGAAAGCTGTTATTGTAGGAAAACTCTATAAGAGGTAAGTGATCATCCCAATTACCTTTGAAATTAATCACACAAGCTCTCAACATATCCTCCAAAGTTGAAATAGTACGCTCTGCCTGGCCATTCGTCTGTGGGTGAAAAGTTGTGCTAAGCTTCACCTAAGTAACAAGACCCCTTTGAAACGACCTCCAAAACTGGTATGTAAATTGAGTACCCCTATCTAAAATTATGGACAAAGGAACACCATGCAATTGAACTATCTCACAGATGTAGAGTCTGGCATAATTGTCTACTGAATCCATAGTCTTAACAACCAAGAAATAGGATGATTTATTCATCCAGTCGACAATCACCCAAATCGAATCATGTTGCCTTCGAGTATGAGGCAAACCTGTAATGAAGTCCATATTGATCGCTTCCCATTTCCAAGTAGGAAGGTCAATATCCTTATACATGCCACTCGATTGCTGATGCTCCACATTCACTTGCTGACAGTTGGGACACTTAGCCACAAAACTGGCTATGTCCCTCTTCATACCATTCCACCAATAGACTTCCCGTAGATCATGGTACATCTTGGTGGCACCGGGGTGAATGGAATATTTGGAACTATGAGCCTCTGTCAAAACCTGTTATCGCAAACCATCTACATCTGGCACACATAACTGACCCTGATAGTGAAGCACACCATTTCCCCCTTGGGAGAAAACCTCAACTCTTGGTTGATGGACTGCACCCTTTAGCTAAAGCAACGTAGGATCACTGTCTTGCTTTGCCTTCACTTCAGCTACCAAAGATGATTCAGAACCATTCTGGACAATAACACCACTTTCTGTCGAGTCCATAAGGCAAACTCCAAACCGAGCTAGCCTATGAACCTCCTTAACGAGTTCTTTCTTCCCGTCTTCGACTGAAGACACACTTCCCATAGATAATTTACTAAGGGTATCCGCCATAATATTGGCCTTACCTGGATGTTAATGCACACTCATGTCATAATCCTTAAGAAGTTCAAGCCAACTTCTTTGTCACAAATTCAATTCCTTCTAAGTGAACACATACTGAAGACTCTTATGATCAGTGAATACATCCACGTGCACCACATACAAGTAATGCCTCCAAATCTTCAAAGAAAAGACCACGGCTGCTAACTCAAGATCATCAGTAGGGTATTTTTTTCCCATGAGTCTTGAGCACCCTCGAAGCATAAGCAATCAATTTACCATGCTGCATTAAAACACAACCCAAACAAATCCTAGAAGCATCAGACCACTATAATTTAACCTTCTTCTGAGTCAATTTGGTCAAAAGGGCAGCAATGGAAGAAAACCCTTCAACAAATCTCCTGTAGTAACCAGCCAAACCCAAAAAGCTTCTAATATCAGATGGGGAAGTGGTTCTAGGCCAGTTCTTTACAACCTTAATCTTTTGAGAATCAACTCGAATACCATCCTTAGTCACAATATAACCCAGAAAAGCCACAGACTGCATTCAAAACTCACACTTGTTAAATTTAGTAAATAACTGTCGGTCCTTGAGAGTTTGCAACACAACTCTCAAATGGTACGCATGCTCCTCCTCACTCCGAGAGTAGATAAGGATATCATCAATGAAAAAAATCACAAACATATCTAGATACTGCTTGAACACGTGGTTCATCAAATCTATAAAAGCGCAGGAGCATTTGTTAGACCAAAAGATATCAGAACAAATTCATAATGACCATACCGAGTCCTGAATGCTGTCTTCGGAATATTACATTCTCTAACACGAAGCTGATGATGGATCTAAGGTCGATTTTAGAGAAGAAACTAGCACCCTGAAGCTGATCGAACAAGTCATCAATCCTAGGAATGGGATACTTATTCTTGATTGTGACCTTGTTTAATTGGCGGTAGTCAATACACATTCTGAGGGAACAATCTTTCTTTCGCACGAATAACACGGGAGCACCCTATGGAGAGATGATATGCCTGATGAAACCCTTATCAAAAAGATCCTTAACCTGATCCTTCAACTCTATAAGTTCAGCGGGAGCCATCCTATAGGAAGGAATAGAGATAGGATTGGTATCCAAAATAAGATCGATCCCAAAGTCAATTTCTCGCTCAGGAGGGACTCTAGGTAAATCCTTGGGAAACACTTCTGGGAATTCATTCTCAACGGGAATAGACTGAAGGGATGGGGTTATGGACTCCGTGTCCATAACCTGAACTATATGATAAACATACCCCTTTGAAAACATCTTCCTAACCTTAAGATTAGATATGAAATGACCTTTCGAGCATGGGGGACTACCTTGCCATTCTAAGACCGATTTCTTTGGAAACTTGAAACTGACAACCCGAGTATGACAATCAACAGAAGCATAACAATTATGTAGCCAATCCATACCAAGAATAACATCAAAATTTGTCATCTCTAACTCTACTATATCTGCTGAAGTGACTTTGTGAAGGACTGAGATAAGGAAATTTTGGTAGATTCTTTTGGCTAAGACTGACTCACCAACATGAGTAGAAACATAGAAGGGTTCTAAAAGTAGTTCAGGACATTCTTCGAATTTGTATACTATAAAAGGGATCACAAAAGATAAGGAGGCACTGGGGTCCAACAAAGCATACACATCTATAGAAAAGACTGCCAACATACCAGTAACCACATCAAGTGAGCTCACCTGGTCCTGAGGAGAGGACATGGCATAAAGGCAGTTCTGGCGCTGACCACTAGAATTAAAAGTTGTGCCCTGATGGGCTGGTCAACCTCATGAAGCTAATAGGGTATACTGAGTCCTATCTCTCTATCGCTTCCTAGCCAAAGGGCACTCCCTAATATGATGTCCAGTCTGACCACAACCAAAACAACTGCCTGAACTGGCTAGACACTCACCGAGGTGACTCTTTCAACACTTGGCACAAGAATGGTAAGGGGCACCCCTTGCAAAACTCCCATGCGATTGAGAACCAACTCTCCTACCAGTATGATCATGATGAGGCATGATAGCCTGGGTAGGAGTACTAGTTGAATAGTGAATGGGGCCTGATGATTTCTTCTAAAACGAAGAGCGATGTCCGCCTCTGGACCTTTGATGACTGAAACCTGAACCCTCGGATCTAGCCCTCTTATTCTCCTTAGCCATCTCCCTATGCTTGTCTCCCTCGATCTGGCATAGTCATATCACCCAACATCATGCGGGTCCACCACCATAGAGGTGGCATACCTAGACAACTGAGTGAACTTCAAACTATACTCCTGAACAGTCATAGATCCCTGTCTCAAGTTCATGAACTCCTCAACATTATCTTACCTCAACTCTCACTGAAAGAATAGGTCAAGGAAATATCCCTCAAAGCACTCCCCTGTCATAGGGACCACGTCCTTTAGCTGATAGAACGCAAGCTCAACATTCTCAACTCTGGCAACCTGCATCACCTCAAAGATTTTCTTCACCTCATCGATAAAGCTAAGAGGGTATTCACCTACCTTCGAACCCCAGAACTCCAGTGGGGTCATACGGATGAAATCTTAAACTAGGGCCACCGCTTTACCATGAGGGTTAACTGGAACATGAGCCTGCTGATTGGCTTGGGCAGCCATAGTCTGAACCAATCGGTGAATCACATTCAAAAACTCCACATTTTTGACCTCGCGGGCCGAAACTAGAGGGACAATGTTTCGAGCGGCTCAGGGAGGCATAGAACAGCGTGGAGGTATAATCTGAAACATAACCTTAATTGATTAGAGGAGTAACAAAGTTAACTCTATTGCACGATAATGATCATGAAAGAAGTGAAATTTTTCCTAAGATATCTTGTAGCTTCCCTCTCATGAGTGTGGCATGTTTCACACCCATGAAATAGATTCTATTTGATGCGGCTTTAGAAACCCTAGGACTCTTGAACCTGAGGCTCTGATACCAAATTTATCACACCCCGAGGCTACCCCCTAGGCATAACATGGTATCCGGAACATAAGTGCCCTAGATTAAGGCTAGGTCATAGCGTACTCAAGCATAACAAAAGATAAGCTGAAGCATAATAAGAGATAAGAGGATTCCATAACTGAATATCCTAAGGTCTACAATAACCTAAAATCCATAAAATACAACCAACCATGTTTGAAGCCTCTAAATCTTAAAATACGAGTTGATGGGATAAAACCCCAACTAACTCAGTAATTCAATGTAAAAGACATAAGAAAGATAACTCATAACTCTAGCCCTCGTAGGATAAGGAGTCACCAATCGGATAAGCTGGAAAACCGGCACTGACTAACCACGTGCCTGAGGAATAGACCCTGAATCTGCATCATCAAGAGGATGTAGCCCAAGGTATGCGTCAGTACAATATAATGTATCGAGTATGTGAGAGATGCATGAATATAATGAAAACATGCTTTAAACATGGATAAGAACTTAGTTCATGCATAAATGAAGTTTCAAAGGTAGATGTCAATAATTGAATAGTAAATCATGAAATAATAGTCAAAACACAAAGTTGGTATCATACGTTTAAACAATTCAAAACTTTCATACATGAGTTTCTTATAACCGACAATAGACCATGTGAGCTACATGGAATCTAACTATGTAACCTTAGTTAACAAAGCTGGCTCAAACCTTGCCAAAGCACAGGCCACCATACCCAACTATATAACACTAGGTGGCAAAACTGTCCTACGCCCCATTAAGGCAAGGACACCATTAATCAAGATGTGGATCCACTCTCATAATCCCATAGGGCGAATCATAATCTATGTTGTCAACATAGTTCTTCGACTTGGGTAATCGAACCCTCATCACTCGGTACTATGTACTACTCCTAAAACATACATATAGCTCATAAGTTCATGAAGGTATAATCGAATACAAAATCTCTTTCGAAAAGCATAAATACACACCGGGTACCATGCATTTCTCATATTATAAGTCCTTGATGTAAAGCATAGCCATAATTCAAATCATACTTTTCTTTCTAAATTTATAATTGAAGAATTAGGCATGCAATTTCATAAATTTATAATGTCATGATATCTAATCATGCCCAATTTCACTTGAAAACGTATAATTCAATGGAATCATGCTAGAAATCAACTTTAATGCTTAGACTTTTAAATCCAATAAAGGAATCATGATTAAATCATAAATAGACAATAAGAAACCATGAATTTAAGCATAGAAGTTGATATCATAAGTTTTCCCCAATTTAGATCAAAACCCTAATTTCACAAGTTCATAAATCAATTTGAGAATTGGGAGTTTTGGGCTCAAGGGTGAAAGGAACCCATTGTTCAATACCCACATACTTTAATTTAAGCTAACCCACTTGAAATAGAAAATAATAGGAGACTTGATCTTGGAGCTTGAGATCATGAGCTTGAGAGAGTTCTTTTTCCTTTTTGGGAGATGAATGAGGTAATGATAAGAGACTTAGGCTAATGGGGTAAAAACCCTTCTAAAATAGTCAAAACAACATCATTTAGTAGTTAAAAGGGTGGGTAATAACGAAAATACCCCTGGGACATAATTAGGGAAAAGATGTTAAAAGTGGACCTTCAGGAATCACGGGTGTAATCTATGGGCCATAGAACAAACCATGGATCGTGGTTTCCATCAGTGGTTCATGGACAACTAGACAGCCTATAGAAGGTAAACTACGAGTCTAAAAGATGACTCATCAACTGAATGACGATCGATCAAGTCGAACCATAGTTTTTGGGAAATATGCAATCCTATGAACCAAGTTCCACGAGTCAATAGGATGGACCCGTCGTTTAAATGATGATCCATAGACTGGAGTCGTGGTTCTTGGGAAATCAGGTAGCCCAGAGGTTAGGTTCCACGATTGGATATTATGACTCGTAGAATATACTACGGTCTGTAGGAACCACTCGTGGTTCTCAGACCAGAGGCTAATCCTGTAGGAATTGAACCACGACATAGAACCATGACTTGTGGTTCAAATCATGAACCGTGATTTGAACTAGTGATTCTTGGAAACTTAGGATCTTTTAGGGATTTCAATTTAGACAGTTGAATCAATTTCTGGGGTGTTATAGTTATATGTTGGCTTCACAACTAGCTCAACTTGGGATATGTCGGTTAATAGTATCTCCGACAGTCAGACTCATATTGCATTGACCATGTAATCAGTATCTGTTTCAGTATTCAGTTTAGTATATTATATTCATATTAGTACTTGGTTATTGTATCCAGCTTAGCTTTCAATTTATGCTTCAGTATATATATATATATTTCCATGTTTAGTTATTATGTTGTTCAGCTTAGATCGTATCCCGCATGCTTAGGCGCTCAACATCCAAACCGCATTTAGATCGACTTCCAGTCCTATTCAGCAGCTTCAGTGGTGAGTCCTTTTAGTTTGAAGATGATAGACATGCTTTATCTTTTAGTCTTCTTATATTAGTTTTTTTTATTCAGATTTTTAGAGTTAGCTGGGGGCATGTCCCAGCAACTCACATCAGGTAGAGGCTTTCAGACATAGACTAGATTCAGCTATTGAGTTGTTAGTGTTGTTTTTATTCAACACTATACTATATATATATATATTTTATATAATCAGATGTTTTTGGCTCTTTCCCACTTCAGATATTAAACTATTTTCAGCTTCTGCACAGTATATGTTTTCATCATAAATTATTTAGATATGCCAGACCATGGGTTAGCTTGGGGTCACTTGTGACACTAAGCACCGTGTTACGTCTAAGGGGTAGCCTCGGGGTGTGACACCTAGAATCATAACTTGTAAAATCATACTGAAATATGAAACTTTAGGCATGAGGGTGAAAGGAAATCCTCATTGAAATCCCACATACCTGGTGGATGATAATTCCTGAAGAGAAATCTGAAATTGAAGCTTGGAGGAGAATCCCTAGGTCTGAACTTTGGAGAAGAACACTCTTTTCTTCTTTAAAACATACTTGAGAGAAAGAATGAGGAAAACTGATAGTTTGGAGGTATTTTTACTTAATAAAATAAGCCTAAACCTATTTATAGTCGGAGTTAATAGAAGAAGGAATAGTCTAAAATACCCTTGGGAAAATAAATTAAAAACTACTGAAAAAACTCATCGTTGGGTTCCACGAGCATGAACCACGACCCATAGAATGGATCACGGTTCGTGCATTGCAGTCGTGGTTCTCAGACCACTTTTTTGGCCTCTGAACTGATTTCCATGAGTTAGTTTTACTACTCATGGATCATTCCACGACCCATGGAGCCCCCTCGTGGTTTTCAGGTAAAAAACCAATTGCAGAATAAGTTTCCACGAAGGCAAACCACTAGTCGTGGATTCCTCTCGTGGTTGTTGTCTGTCATTTTGATAGATAGATACCTTTTAGTAAAACACTGATAACTTTTTACTTCGGAGTCGTATTAATGTGCGTTTGGTGGCATTGCAAAGAAGACTCAAAGAACTTTAATTTAGTGAGTACTAGGACACCTATGTATTTGTATTCTAGGAGTTATGATCGTTTGAAGTTGACTCTAGTTTAGTCTTACATGAAAACTTCTTTGGTTGGGGTGTTGTCAACTTAGCTTGATGATAAAAGTTTCTTATGAACATGATTTGCATCTAAAAAACTTCCCACACTAGGGAATTGATTATTACACCTATAGAAAGTGGTTCAGGTATTAGCATTGAATTTTGGGGTGTTATAATAATTATTGGGAAATATATAAAAGTAGTATAACAAATTTAATTATGTGGCACTATTATAACCTTTTCCATAAGTCAGAGATATTAACAGATATAGAAGAAGACTCAAAATGCAGCTAACTACCTCTAACTGTAATGGCAATATCTAGCTAATCCCTAATCATGATATTGACATCACATTTATTAGGGACACAGAGCAACAACTTACTTTACACTTGAAACAACATTCCCAACCACAGAACTTCTACACTATAATTGAATATGCAAAGTGTGATGTAGTTCAGAGACTTAATCTATGGGATGATTTATATCAACTGGAAGATAGGATGAATGGACCTTGGCTTATTGGAGGAGATTTTATTGTGGTCTTAAAGGATAAGGAGAAGATAGGTGGTCTTCCGGTGATTGATTCTGATCATGAAGACGTTGATTGGTGTGCTAATTACTATGAGCTTTTTAAGGTTCAATTTAAAGGTAGCACCTTTACATGGTGGAATGATAAGGGTGGTAATGACTGTATATTAAAGAGCCTGGAAAATATTCTAATCAACAATAATTTTCAAACCTGGTTCAATCATAATGAAGTGGAGCATCTTCCAAAAATAAGGTCTGACCATGCCCTTATGTTGATCTCTTGTGACAACAATGCTACCAATCATAGGAAATCTTTTAGGTTCCTAAAATTCTGGATTGAGCATGAATCATTCTTGGATGTTATTAAGCAATACCGAATAGTCTATTCCTCACAAAACCCTTTCTTGGAATTCAAGGAAAAAATCGGAAATGTAAAGACTGCTCTGTCTAAGTTGAGTAGGGAAACCTATAGTGATATCTTCAAACAACTTATTATTAGAGAAGATATTGTCAAAATCAAGGAGACCCTTTTTGAAGGGATTTCATCTCCTGAAAACAAAGAAGTAATGCAGAGAGCCCAAGTAGAGTATAAGAAATATCTTCACTTTGAAGAGATCTTTTGGAAACAAAAATCAGGGTATGATTGGTTTGAAAATAGGGACAGAAAACAAGATTCTATCATAGTCTGGTTAAGGGTAGGAGGAAGAGGCTTCAGGTTTAGAGAATTCAAAGTAGGCAGGGTAGCTGGCTTGAAGGGAAAGCTAATATTGCTAATGAAGCAATGGACTATTTTCACAACCAATTCACTCAAGAAAGGGTAGCTACTAATTTCACACTGCTAAGGCACATTCCTGGAATTCTCAGTGAAAATGAAAACCCGGAGCTTTGACAATTACATGACCTTGAAGAAGTGAAAAAAGCTATTTTTAGTCTAAATGTAAACAGTGTCAGTGGCCAGATGGATTAATAGGAAGGTTCTTTCAAGTTTGCTGAGAAGTAGTTGGGGAAAATATTGTTCGATTGGTTCAAGACTTATTCAAAGATAATACCCTAACTAAATCCATCACTCATACTAACTTGGTGTTCATACCAAAGAAGGATAATGCAGTTCACTCATACTAACTTGGTGCTCATACCAAAGAAGGATAATGCAGTGATGTCAAATCGGGCCATGATGGCTCCTACTAAAACCCCCATTAGGAAATTCAATCCAAGAAAGGGGAAGTTCAACAAAATATTTAGATAAGGAAAGTGGAAGAGAAAAGAATAATAAGATAGGGGCCAAAAGTGTAGATGTATACCAACCGTATAAAATATATAATAATGACCGTAAAGAGACCGGGAAAGACAACACATATACAGAAACCAACCTTGAACCTGGTGTCATCAATATAAGAAAATCTATGGTATGGAGTAAATCTGTACAACATAGTACTATCTACAAAAATACAAAAATACCGACAGTATGTAAAGATGGAAGGAAGTAAAGATCTCAAAATGCCGGGAGTTCACCATTGATACAAATAGCGGTTAGCCACGAACGATAGGAGGATAAATAGGTGTGGCTCATACTAGGTGTAGCATACGAAAAAAGATGCAAAAATATAGTATGAGTACCAAAACATGGGATACTCAGTAGGCATCATAGGCTGACTGAGCTCAAAAAGATATTATATAAGAAACAAAAAAGTAAACTAACTATAGGGATCCACCTAAATCTAGTTATAACAAGAAAAATAGTAACAGAACAATCCAGGCTAACAATACATATATAACAATAAAAGCAAAAAGGCACTTAAAGCAAAAATAGCCAACCTAAAATGCAGTGCAACATGAGATGGATACCATGCAATATGAGGCTAATGTAATATGAGTACGGAATCTTATGTTGGATATGCAATGAGTAAATAGGAGTCTTAAATATTATATAGGACATGCAATAAGTAAACACGAGTCCGGAATCTTACATCGGACATCCAATGAGTAAACATGAGTCCGAAATCTTACATCAGATATGCAATAATTAAAATGCCCTCCATGAATCTATAATCAGTAGAAAGGGAGGAGTTTAGTTTTTAAGTCCAAAATAAGTAGTAAAGTAGTACAAATCCTTTTTAGAAATTCAAAATATGTAGTATAGGTGAAAACCTTTTTCAAATTTGAAAACAAACCAATATTTTTCTTTAGAAACCCCATTATATGACAAGTCCATGAACGCAAAAAGAATAAATGCAATGTGGAAACCAAGTAAATATAGGATTATACAACAAACATAGGGCAAGGGTGCCCTACAAGTAAGTTACTCACCTGGAACTCTGTCTATTCCAAAGCTATGGCTTTGGGCTAATAGTTACACAATATCAGTAAATAAAGATGGAAAAATAGATCTAAATTATGAAAATAAACCAAAGCACCTACTCTACCTCTAAACCCTACTTAAAATATTCTAGGGATTCTAGGCTAGCCACAACAAAGCTACAAGCTTTTAAACTAAGGATAAGCATGATAAACCTACTCTACAGTCCCGGGATAGCTAAATATGCAAGAAATAGGATTTAAGCCTAATTCTACCCGAACACATACCCTAACATTCAAGTAACTTATAAATTATAAAATTTAACTAAGCCAGGTCTAAGAGAAAGAAACCATAACCTACCTCAATTCTAAACTGCAAGCACGGACCGTTACTCGAGAGCCTTTCCCTTTTAGAGTGCCTCAAAACGCTGCCATGCTATCATAAATATAAACTACATGTCAAGGCAAGAAGAATGACATCTATATTTCTATACAAAATTTTGGGCTAGAAATTGTGTCAAAAATAGACCCTTGGGGCCCGTACAGTCAAACACAGATTAAAATTTATAATTATGTTTGCAGTGGGTTTCCAAATCCATGCCCAAATTTTTAGTGCAAATGGGACTCATTTAGAGTCCCAAAACTTCCTAGAAAATCCACTTGATCAAGGAATTGGAATACATAATTACAACAGATTAAACGGAAGATAGACTTGAATAAATGATGGAAAAGGAGGAATAAAATACGATGAACTTACCGAGAATAAGTAGAGATGATAACTAGATCTAACCAAGATCTTGAAGCTCAATTCTAATGGAGATTCTCAAATTTTTCGTAAAGAAAACAAAGTTAGAACAATATATAGGTGCCAGGCATTGGCCTTCACGGATGCGGGCACGCCACCGCGTACGCGAGCTTGCGTATGTAACCTGGACCATGATAACACAAAGAATAGAAGGAGATGGTGAAAAGGGACCCTTCATATCAAACATGGTGGGGCTACCGCATAAGCGGTTGATGACGCTAAAAAAAACACTCCCAAAGGAGGTGATAGCGATCATCAAGCAAAACAAAAGTGACCCAATGTATGGTCAGGGTTGAATCCACAGAGAGTGGAGTGATGATTTGCTAAGAGATCTTCGAGAAATAATCACTAAGAGAGTAAATTCTGAAACAATTTAAACGTAAAGTTTGGGGGAATTGGAAATGGAAAATTACGTATCAATTTTTATTTCAACATAAGAGAGCAATGTAACACAAGATTTGTAATTAATAAGAGAGAGACTAGGGGTATGCTTCTGATGGGATTCTACAATTGGTTAGGGTACTTGATTAATTATGAAAATTCTCGATTTATGATACATGTAGCATTGGTTTTAGTTATATTTGGTAATCTCTCGATCCTCCAAATATATATCTTATGGTCTTTGCTCAAGTACCATAGTTTTGACACAAACCAACCAATTCAATTGCTTGGGGGAATCACACTATTTCTATCTTAGATTCTTAGATGAGTGTTTCCGTTGATTAAGCTTTTTCTAGCCTCAATCTAAGGTGGAAATCCAAAATTCCCACTATTGAATTCCTATCTTAATTATGGACCCCTCATTCAAGAAAGAACACAATTAAGAAACCTCAATTAATGTTTGGAACCATCAATTTTATGATTAAACCTTGAAGAATTAAATAGACCCATATCAATTGATCAACTATAAGCACAATTAAACAAGACCCATACAAAATTCAAACACTTATCATGCACATACCCGTAGACAAGGAAATTAGCTACTCAAATTAAGGAAATAAGAAGATACCAAATGGGTAACTCATAATTCCATTTATATTCAAGCAAAAATTCAAATCTAAGCTCAATTCTTACAAAATGGTGAATTCTAGGTTGAGAAGATGAAGGGAGAAGCGTTCACTCTTAATATCATTCTTGGGGAAAGTAAAACTAAAATTATATATCTGGTACACAACCCAAAATAGGTTTTAGAAGCTTCCTAATGTGTCACTTGGAGTTGGACAAAAATGCCCTTTGAGAGTGGTACAACGCAATGTACGACATGACATACAGTAGCAACATACGTTATGCGCATCACATTTGCTCTATTCCGCAAACCAGTGATGTCAGTAATTTTAGTGGTGATATACGAAGGGATGTGCGGACCGGATCTCGCATTGTGCGGCTAGCATGTTTGTCGCACCCACGCTGAAAAACCAACTTTTAGATAAAAGCAACTCGATAGCCCAAAATGATTCTGAAAGCTTTAGGACCCAAACCAAAGTGGATGTTCCAGAACTAATAGCACAAACGAAATTTCCATCGAGTCTGTCTTTAACAAAAGTTGACAAAAGTCAACTCTTCTAGCTATAAGAGTTTCAAAATAGGGAAATGGGCTTAAACACAAACAAACTACTCGTGAACTAAATCGTCAGTCCCGACAAGTCATAAATGACCTATAGCCAGTGTGGAAAAGGTTGAAACATAAAAAAGGCACGAAAATAGAGAAAATGACCTAGAGGGTCATTACAACAACCCGTTACGGTCCCCGATGTCACAAATAAGGAGTTCAGAAATGCCATCCATTTGCTAGCCCAGACTTTGGCCACTAAGGCCAATCAACAGGCTCCTGCCACCATCCACCTTCAAGGTGGGGTAGTGGCCCGAGTTCATGACTTTATCCGAATGAACCCACCCATATTCTGGGGTTCAAAAGTGAGTGAGAACCTGCTCAACATTATTGATGAAGTGAAGAAGATCTTCGAAGTTATGCAAGTGGTTGGGGTCGATTGTGTTGAGATTGCATACTATCAACTCAAAGATGTAGCTCATATTTGGTTCACACAATGGAAGGAGGCTAGGGTGAGGGATGCGGTCCCCATGACTTGGGAGTGTTTTGAGAGGGCCTTCCTTGATAGGTTCTTTCCCTGAGATTTGAGGCAAGCGAAGATGGAGGAATTTATGAACTTGAGATAAGGGTTGATGCTAGTCTAAGAGTATAGTTTGAAGTTCACTCAATTATCAGGGTATGCCCCTTTTATGGTAGTGGACCCGCATGATCAAATGTGCAAGTTTATATATGGGGTTCCTGATATGGTGAAGAAAGAGTGTAGGTTTGCCTTGTTGATGAGTGATATGAACATTTCACCAACTTATGACTCATGCCCATCAGATTGAGGGTGACAAGCTAAGGGATATGGCGAGGGAGAAAAAAAGAGCTTGATATAAGGGTTTGGAATTTAGCCATCAGAAGTCTGAGGGCGGACATCGCTCTTATTTTAAGAAAAAGTCATCAGGGTCGTGCTGGTTGGCCTGAGCAGCCATGGTATGGGCTAGCAAATAGATGGCATTCCTGAATTCCTCATTCGTTACCTCGGGGGCCGTAACTGGAGGAGCAGCATTCTGAGTGGCTCAGTGAGGCATACTACATCGAGGTATAATTTGAAAAGTACAAGGAAGGGATTAGAGGGACATTAGATTTAAACTCTTTCGCACTATATGATCAAGAAGGAAGTGAACTTTTTCTAAAACATCTCATAGCCTCTTCCTCATATGTGTGGCGCACTTCACACACATGAACGAGATCCTACTCGATGCGGCTTCATACATCCTAGGACTCTTAAACCTAGCTCTGATACCAAGTTTGTCACGCCCCGAGGCTACCCCCGAGACGTAACACGAGATCCAAAACACAAGTTCTCCAGATTAACCCTTGGTCATAGCATACTCAAAAATCACTTCAAGAAACATAGCAGAATCATACTAGACACAAATAGGCAACCATAACTTAAATAAGGACAAAGCTTAAGAAGTACCAACTTCCTACAATGGAAAACAAGTCTAGCTATGTTTGAAGACTCTAAACTATCATAAGAGTTGATGAGACAAGTACCCAACTAGCTCGAGAAATCTGAAGAAAATAACATAAGAGAAATAGGTTTAATACTGGTCCTCGAAATATGATGTCTCACCACTGGGAACTGGGACTCCAGTAAGATCTAGCCACGAGTGTGAGGGAATGAGCCTGAATTTGCATCATCAAAGGATGCCCAGCAAAATATGCGTCAATACTATAGAATGTACTGAGTATGTGACATAAGCAGGAGTATGACATAAACATGCTAAATAAACTTATAATTTGAATTCATGCTATAGGTGTAAAACTGAAATGCAAAAGACTCAATATAATGCCAAAGCAAGTTATGAAAATATCATAGTAATCATAAGGATGTGAAATCTGATGGCAAAGAGTCAATGCATTTTAAAACCTTATACTGTTTCTGTGGGAGGTTCTCTAATCGACATAGACCATGTGAGCTACTTGGAATCTGATGTATGTGCCCCATCGAAAGGACCCAATATACCTAGCCAGGGTATAAAGGCATGACTGTGGCATGATCACTAAATTTAATGCCCAACTAAGGAGACTTAGAACCTATGGGTGCACATAGTTTTGGGGCTAAGGGTACTCTAACCCTGTCCAACTCGGTGCTAATACTACTCCCAAAAACATATACATATAGCTCATAATACTTACGACATATTTGATGTCAAAATTGTTCATAGCTTAGGTAGACATATATGGATGCCAAACCTTTCATAAAACATAGGGACATATCTAATGTCCAAAACTATTGGAAAAGCATAAGGACATATCTGATGTCATGCAATTCACAAGTCATAAATCTTAAAGCTTTGCAAAACCATAATTCAAAAGATATTTTCCTTTCTAATAGCATAACTTGAAGAATTAGGCATGCAATTTCACGAAAATAGAGGTCATGCTATCTAAACATGCAAATTTTACTTGAAGAAATGCAATTTAATGAAATCATGCTAAAATTCATCATCAACATATGGGATTTTGAAATTAATTAAGGAATATTAATCAAATCATAAATAAACCATGAGAAACCATGAATTGATGCATAGAAATGATTTTATAAGCTTTCCCCAATTTAGATAAAAAACCTAGTTTCACAAGTTCATAATTCAATATAAGAATTGGGGGGTTTTGGGCACAAGGGTGAAAGGAACCCAATTTTGGATACCTACATTCCTTGGTTGAAGCTAACCCACTAGAAATTGAAAAAAAAAACTTGATCTTGGAGCTTGAGACTTAGAGCTTGAAGGAGTTCTTTTCCTTTTTTTGGGAGATGAATGAGGGAATGGAAGGGACATAAGCTAAAAAGTTTAGAAATCATGCTAAGAATAGCCAAAATGACCTCACTTAGGAGTTAAAAGGATGGATAATTATAAAAATACCCTTAGGACATAATTATGAAAAAGCTGACTTTCAGGGACCACAGATGGATTCCACGGGTCGTAGACCAAACCACGGCTCGTGGTTTCCATCCGTCGTTCCTGGCCAAGTGATTAGGCTGCAGAAGCCAAACTACGGGTCAACAGGACAGACCCATAGAATGGATTATGGGTCGTAGACCCAAGTCGTAATTCTTGTGGACTTAGTTGGCCTCTGAGTAAGTTCTACGAGATAGCAGGACGGTCAGTAGTTCAATCTACGGTACGTAGAAACCAGTCATGAAACTTGGAAACATTGTCAACTCTCTGATCAAGTTCCACGAGTTGACAGTACGGTCCATAGAGTGAACTACAGTCCATAGAACCAACCCGTGGTTCTCAGACTAGGGGTTAGACTGCAGAAGGCAAACCACAGCTCCACTCCATGACCCGTGGTTCAAACCATGGTCTGTGGTTTGGACCCATGATTCTTGAAAACTTGGAATTTTGCAGTGTTTCAAAGTTAAAAAGTTGGTTTGATTTCCAGGGTGTTACAATAGCGGTCGGGTTCCGCTACGGCAGCACCGCTATAGTGGGTGGGGACTAATATAGTAGAGTAAGTCACTGTAAATGCACAAACTTCCTCAAAAATGTTCAGAAATTCTGAAGAACATTTTGGGAAAGGTCAGAGGAGATTTGGGCGATTTCAACTCCGATTTCTACCATTATTCTTACTAAAGGTAAGAATTTTACTTCCCTACTTCATAACTTCGATTCCTGGGTATTAGAATCGGCAATCGCAGGCTTAGGAGAAGGCTTGAATAGACCTAAGAGGGTAGAATCCGGTGTTATGGGGATTCTAGGGCATAGAGGTTCTTGGGTCTTATTTTTTATTTTTCAATTATGATCTATTCACCATAATTTTCTTAAAGAATCCGTAAAAATGGTAGTTTTAGGTGAATTAATGGTGGGAAAGCCCTGGGTTGGGGTTAATGATTGTTGTTCGTCCTGGGGATTAGGATTTGAGTATAATCCAGGTATTATTAGGACATATGGACTAATAATATTATATTTTTTAATTATTTTTAGATCGAGAACAAGCGAAAGCTTCAGAAAATAGGAAGGCTCCGGTTCAGCAGAGCTTTCAAGTTATTCAAGGTAGGTGATGGTTGTTGTTTTTCCAATTGAAATATGTGTTCATGTAACTGTCGCTGAGTATTCTATGTGCATTGCATGGATAGGGAATGGAATTAGGAATGTCTAAATATCCGATTGTCAATCCTGTGAAATGAACCTAGTTGTGTTGCTTGTTGGTTTACAATTGTGATTTTGTTCATTAATTGTTAATTGTTAGATTTTGTGTGACATTCGGTTGGCTCGGGTACCACACCTGGTATGAAAAACTTATTGATTGGCTCGGGTACCGTTCCTAGTACAGGTACATATCGGTTAGCTCGGGTACCACGCCTGGTATGAGTTGTTTATAGTGGTTGGTTGTGGTCTGTGTTGGTTCCATGAGTGGACCAGGTTATTTCTTGAATTGTGATTATTGCATATTGGATCATGAGTGGCCAAGTGATTGCATTCAATTATAGGGTTTGTCCGTGTGTAGACTAAAATTATATTTTGAACACTTAGGTGTTTCCCTAAGGATTCTTGGTTGGTCTGAGTTACTTGAAAAAGGTTGGTTTGTCTGTAGTTGTTGTCGTTGTGGTGGTGGTTGGCATGTTTTCATATAATTGAGAAGTTAGGAAAAGGACTGAGGGTCTGGGATTTTATCACTGGCTTGTTTATACATGTTTATCTTACCTTACTCAGCTTTTGTTTAATGTTCATATATTATTTATTGGAGCTGGCAAATGATCCTACCAGTACACTATGGTTTTTTGTACTAATAGTGCACTTGCTTTCTCTTTGTGAGTACAGGACATATTCCGGCGGCTGCTATGTGGTCTCAGTTATAGTCTCGACGTTTCCAGAATCAAAGGGTGAGCTGCTTCTTTCGCGCTACCATGGTTTCTTCTAATATACTTCTGGTCCATTGTTTCAGACATAGACTTTTTGTTTTTTAGGTTGCACCCCCCTACTCTAGACAGTAGGAGATATTTTGGTACATGACTTTTAAATTCTAGGGGTGTTTTTCTGCAGGATCTTTATTGTTAGTATTTCTTTGGCTATGAATGATACTTTAATTGATGCAACTGATTTTGAGCTATAAGTTTCACTAAGTATTGATTTAGTAATTGGTTCGCTCATTCGGGGTTTTTGGGTGGGTACCACTCACAGCAGTTGGGGTCGTGACATCCCAAAAGCTCAGCCCATCCTCCTCTCAATCATACAACTTCAACATAATAATCGACAACTCAAGACAATACCAACACTCTCAGAATACCACAGCCAACCAACCATAATAAAATCAAGGGGAGAATGGTTTTACCTTTTTCCGGGCAGCAAAACTGGAACAACGAGTTGAGATTTTTAGCAACTTTCCGGCGAATTAACATTGGTAGCTTCTTAATTTTCCAAACGGAAACCAAAAGGAATCAAGAAAATCTTCAAGACGCTAAGTAAATCAGTATGTTTTTACTTTGTTTCAGTTCGATCTTTTGAATTTCCCAAAAAATCAGAGAAAAAGACTCTCCCGAATTTTTGCTACCCAAAAAACCACCTCTAATCAGTGTGGATGGAGGCGTTCATATAGGGGGATATTTAGGATTTCCAACGGATGTTATTGGGGGGAAAAGAAATGGGTAATTTTGGATAAGAGCTTTGGGGGAAATTTTGAATTTCCTATTTGATTCTCTGTGATGAAGACACGTTGCTCCTAGTTAGTAAAAAAATCAATCATAAACCAATAATTTCAAGCATTTCCTATCATGATTTCAGGTTGAGAATTTCCTATCTCTACGAGCTTGCTATTGTGATGCCTATCAAAGCCGAGGATTGTTCCTCTTCAAGTGACTATGCTCACCACACTCAAAGAAACCACAGTCAAATTTTCATTGTGCTGAAGCCGACTGAGCTAAAAACCCACTAAAGTCTGGTGTAGGCTGACTTGTCCCTGATCTACCCTCAATGAAAATCAGATTCGATGAATGAATGGGGCGCGCATGGTATTCCTTCAAACCATGACCCTTCTAAAACTAACCATTGTAACCACCTCTAGACTGAGGCTTCTACGAAGCTATGCTTTCCTGACTCTCCTGCTTCACTCCCTTAACAATCTTTACGAACTCAACTACTTCCTGAAACGACCTGCTAGAAGATGCTACCTGCAAGGCGGTGATCTACAATTTTATATTTAGACCTTTCACAAAGCAGCATATTCTCTCTTCTTCTGTATTAATCAGCTGAGAAGAATAATAAGCTAAGCATGGGAATAGGTCTCATAAGCAGCCAGTGAAGAATTTCCTTACGTGATATTTGTGAACTCATCTTTCTTCCTGTCCCTCAAGGTTCGGCGAACATACCTCTCTAGAATGACATGTAGAAGTGATTCCAAGTTATAGGGAGTGCCCTAGGAGGCCTGTAGCACATAGATGCCCTACACCACATCTTGGCGTCCCCTTGAAATTGAAATGTCACAAAGTATATGTTACACCCCATACATTTCAACAACTATGTGACTAAGTTAATATCGACGGAGCTACTTGAGCTCGGGATCGTGAGGGGGTACTTTTGCCTAGAATTTGAAATGTCCAAATGTATATAACTGTTAAGCTAAAGTATAAGGATGAGGGTTTGAAAAATGAGATAAAACAAGTGAGGTGTTTGCTTGACTTATTTAAGCTCATAGGTGACAAGTAGGTGCATCACCTACTTACGCTAACGAACCAAGTTATGAGGGCTTATTGCGGGAAACATCTACATGAATTATTAGCCATAATGATATCCCAAATGAAGCTCACAGTTGGCCCATAAAAGTGCAACCATCTGGCCCAAACATGTACAAAAGGTAGCTACCAAATTTGACCACATTTTGACCCAAGAGAAGCCCAAAATCAGCCACAAAACATAACCCTTTTGAGGCCCAAGTAAAGGCAAATTTTGTCCCAAGTTTCTTGACCCATTTTGGCCCAAAACTAGTGAAAAATTCGACAAAAAAGGCCCCCTTATACAAACCTTATGTTGATCAACATTGATCACAAAAAGCTGGAAAAAATTACTAAAACTCTCTCTTCTCATTTTGATCTAAGTGGCAGCCCCTTAGCTCCTTTAGGGTTCTTGGAACTCCAAACATTCTCCAAGATTAAGGCAAGATAAATCATTTAAGATATTGGTACTAATCTTCTACATATGGACAGAGAGTCATGTGGTAAATAGTTTATGGAAGATGGTTGCCCTTTCAATGTGATTTGATACTCAAAAATTGTTTAACAATTATGAGGTTTCTTCTTCTCTCAATGGTGTATGTGTAGGGAGTAATTAAGCTCTTCAATAAATCAAGAAAAAGAGGATAAAAACACCCCTTCAAGCTCTTCAATGTTCGGATAGAGAAATATTATTGAATTGTTGTTAAGAACTCACGGGACGGTGATCAGAAGCCGTGAGTTTGATGTTTTACTATTGTATTTTGGTATGGTTAGTTGTATAGGGGATGTTTGATGTGTTTTGTATGGTTGGAGGCAGTTGGTTTGTATGTGTGTTTTGTGTATTAAAATAGGGGAGAAAGGTGTGACGATACACCCTTTAATTAATGGCAATACGTAAAATTGCTCGAAAAATGTTTTGCTACTATTTTGGCAATGTTGCATCAGGTTTAAGAGATAATATTAGCTTTATTATACTCTTGTATTTTAGATTAACTTAATAAAGTAAAGGAAAAGTTGTGGTAAGTGTAATCGTCAAAAGGAACGAGGTATGTTAAAGCTTCTTTATTCCTTGTCAGCTTGAATCTAGAAATGGAACTATAAATATAAGAAAAAAGAAAATTGAGTATTGTATTGTAAGACATTTGATTTGGTAAATTAACAACTCTTAAGGATCTAAGTGATACATTATGGTAGTTCAATTCGCGTTCTTATAAGATATGATTCTTTTTTCAATGAACCATAAGTTATCCTTTTGTTGAGTTTCTTCTTTGTATTGTGATCCCTAATCAACCTTTAGAAGGTATAAAAGGAAGGTTATCAAGTCAAATGCCCATTCATATGTGGTTAGTAACTTGAGTCCAACATCTAGTATGTCAAGGCTAAAGAAGTTAATTAAAGTAACCATCATTACTAACATGAGTAGCCTTAAAGGTCAATCGAGTAATACGCTTATTATACGAGGGATGCATATGTTAGTGTGCGCCGAGGTGCTACTGCCATATTAAGGCTATTTTATACATAGTGTGCACCAAGGTGATACTTCTATATTGAGGCTATTATATACATAGTGTGCACTGAGATGCTACTACCATATTGAGGTCATTATATATATAGTGTACATCGAGGCGCTACTGCCATATTGAGGCAGTTATATTCATAGTGTGCGCCAAGGCGCTACTGCCATATTGAGGTTGTTATATATACGATGCACCAAGGTTCTATTACGATTCAACATGTATTATAAAGAGTGATTTAAATCATGAATTAAGGCATGTGTTGTGTTCTAAAAAGAATAAAGGAGAAAAGCGCTGAACGAGTCTTACCAATTAGAGTTCACAAGTTTCATATTATATCCTTTTCAGATTTACTGCTTGCAACTTACTAATATGTTTTTACCTTATATACCAGTACATTATTTTTGTACAGACGTCCCCATTGCCTGGGGCCGCTGCATTCAGGCCTGCATGTCCAGACAGAAACCCAGACAGACCTCTTCAGTAGGAGTTACAGAGTTTAGCCATTTTGGTAAGCTCTATTCTTCCTGGAGCTGACGAGTCAGAGGTCTAGCTTATATTTTGATTAGGTTATATATATGTACAATTAATGGGTAGGACAGGGCCCTTACCTGGCTATGAGATATTTCATTTACTCATAGAGGCTTACAGATGTGTAATATATGTCAGTGTTGGGTATGACTTTGTCGGACTTGTTATTAGCTATCTACTCTGATATTAGCCTTGTTGTCCTTGCTCATATTTAATATTTTATAGTTTGGCCTCGTCGGCCTTAAGTTTCTTACATACTATTTAGCTATCTGTGTTTTTGATTGCTAAATTTAGAGACCTTGATGGTCTCATACCTCCAGCAGGTTCAATAGAGTTACACTTGATTTTGGTGTCCTCGGCCTTTTGGGGCTCCGAGTGCCGATCCCGCCTCCTCTTGTTTGGGGAGTGACAAACTTAGTATCAGAGCACATCCAATCCCAGGGAGTCCATAAGACCTGTCAAGTAGAGTCTCTCTTATGAGTGTGTTGTGAACTATACCTATAATCATGAGGCTACGGGATATTAAGGAACTATTACTCTTCTTTCATCTACTTGATGGTGCAATAAAGCAAGGTCATAAGATACTTTAAGTCTAATTCATTATTTTCTATTCCTTGTTTATAGAAATTCTTGTGACCAGACAGATGACTTAGCTAGCAAGTTGGCATGGATGCAGGGGTAGGTACTTGTCATTTCCCGCCCGTGCAGATGGATAGATTGGAGGCTCAAAGTGAATCACCGACTCCAGTGGCACCCGAGATAGCTAGATATGAACAAGCACCTGCATTACCTCCACCTGAAGTACAGGACCAGGACATCAGGAGAGCAGTTTGATTATTGACCCAGATGGTAGCCATACAACAGCAACAAATAAGGGCATCGGCTAGAGCTAGGTAAGGTGGCTCAGAAAGTTCTAGGGCCGAAGAGTCTATCAGCCTGAGTCCTCCTTTATTTATAGTCTCTCACCCACACAAGAATCCTCAAGAGTTTATTGATCATATTTATTGGGTGCTTTGAGTTGTGCATGCATCAGTAGTGGAAGTAGTGGATTTTGCATCTTTCAAGATACGGGATTTTGCCATTCTATGGTTCAAGGCTTAGGATCGGTCTAGGGGATCGAATGCACCCCTGTAATGACCCTTCGAGTTGTATTGTGAAGTTTTACTTATTTTCTCATTTTAACCCTTCTCGTAGTTTTTATATATGATTTTTATAACTTTTGGAGATGGACAATGTGGACCTCGGAGTGTTCAAAAGTGATTTAAGTCATCGGTTGGTTTCTTGAGTTTTAAGAAAGCTAAGCTTGATCACGGTCAATCTTCGATAAAAATGACCTCAAATTGGTGTTTTTATATGTCTGATAGATCCGAAATGTTCTTTTTAGTCAATTTATATATTTGATTTATTTCCTTGGATTTCCGAACAAATTTTGAGGGTCTATTAGAAGTTTTGTCTATTTTAGATAATTGATTTAATTGATGGTTAATGGGTCAAAACAATAATTTATTTACTCTTATGACCCATATAGAGAACAAAATTAAATAAAAGAGGATTAAATTTATTAGGTTTAAACATTCAGATCATTAAGATAGTGAAATAATATTTTCGACGGAGAGTTGGGCGATTGCGACATCACGGTGACAAGGTGTCTCAGGTGAGAAGCTAAACATTCTGTGATTTTCTAGTATCTATATCAGTATGTATGTTAAGATTGTTAGGTTATTATTGATACTCATTGTATATCAATTCATGGGATAAAAGAGCAATTATGGTGTAATGATGAAACCAATTATTGGAAAAGAATTTAAAAAAAGGATAGTAATGATTCAATCATCGGCTAATAATGACTAGAGGGAGTAATATGAGTGGTCTGGTGTGAGTTGCTGGTGTTCGAAAAAATAGTTTGTTAAATAGGCATGAGAGGGGAATGATTACTAATCATTGAGTGGTAGGATAATGATAATGTGATGAGGTGCTAATCATTGGGCAATCTCGATAGAATGATTGGTGGTAGATAATCCATAGTGATTTGACAATTTTGTAGCATCTTTTTCTTTCAGATCTATTGTTAGCTTTGGCCTTCAAAATTTCTCCTGAGTTTTGACCAGTTATTGTGTCAATAAATTAGAATTTAGGCCTAGGATTCTTAGGGTAAGAATATTTAATTTGGGGGTCCAATAACGATTTGTTTTAGATAAATTTTATGTGCTAGTTATTATGTATTTGAGAAGATTTTGATCATTCAAAAGCATTATGTAAGGGCAAGTTCGTTACTTGACACTTGGGCTTCCTTTCCAGGCAAGTAGAGATTTCTAATTTCTTTTTGAAGTGTTAGTTTTATTGTATTAAATAGAGTTAAGGGTAATGGGAAATAAGGGTGTCCCGTATAAATAGAATAATGAGCATTTATACGGGCACTAGTTGCATGCTATGGGAAATTCTTATGAAATTATTATCGGTTGATAGAATCTCATAAGTTGTGATATCAATGAACTGTTTAGACTCATGAATAATGTGAACTTGATTGTGATTGATTAACTCATTCATATACGTGATCATATATATTCATTCATACCACTCTAATTGTTACATAATAATTATTGGATGATATTTCTCACTGAATTATTTGTAAAATTCATATTCTTATTCAGCCGATGGAAAATGGTTCCGGCAAGTGACATCATGCAAAGCCGATGGGAAATGGTTCTGGCAAGTGACATCTCTCAAAGTCGATGGAAAATGGTTCCGGTGAGTGGTACTATGATTACTATGAAATTCAGGTTCTTATTATGCCGATGGAAAATGATTTTGTCGGGTGTTATTATGCCGATGGGAAATGGTTCTGGTGGATGTTATTATGCCAATAGGAAATGGGTCCGTTTAGTATTATTATGTCGTTAGGAAATGGTTCTGGCAGGTATATGAATCTCATGAGTCCCCCTAGGTCCTGACTATCCGACAGAGGAAGCGGGTGTATACCGATTTATTTTTGGCAAGTGCATTCTTTTGCATCATATTTCATCTGCATTGCACTTCATATTGATTTTTTTAGGTTACTGAGATGGTGGTGATATTTGTTTGACTTGATATATCTGAGGTACATTGTGATGTAATCAATGGCGTAACTATTTTGGAAAAATACATGTTTTAACTGTTCAACTATGGTGACTTATCTTATGACATAATTATACTTGTGGAAAAATAAACCATTAGGATATCGATATCGCCTCTAGAAGGGGTTAGTAATCAAAGCTTGTTGAGTACACGTGTTTCATGTACTCACTTTATACATGTTGCACCTTTTTGTGTGCAGGGACTGATCAGGTATTAAAAATACTTGAGTTTGCTTTACGTTTGAAGAAGTTGCTGTTACGTTTTAGGGTGAGCTACTTTCTCTTCAATAGTACCATATTCAAGAGAATCTTTAGGTTTACCTATCTTATTTTGTTCTAGGCAATTGTTTTAGCTTTTCTAGACTTGCTTATATTCGTAGATGCTCTTGTACTTGTGTCACCAGGTCTTGAGGTAGTTTTAATCTAACTAGTTTATTTCGCATTTAAAAGATTTGGTTGTTTACTTTTATATTACTTCCTCATTATTTATATTGTTAAATGATGAGTAAAGGAAAGGAAATCGCCTACGGAGATGGTGGGTGCCCTCACGACCTAAAGAGATTTTTGGTCGTGACAACATGGTATCAGCGCATAGTGCATAGGTCCCACTAAGTACAACAACAAAGTCTACTAGAGTCTTGCAGATCAGTGCAGAGACGTCTGTTACTTATCTTCGAGATGTTATAGGACTTTATGAAACTTTCATTCTTTTATTATTTATCATGCATATGTGATTTGACTTACGATCTAAACTTCTCCGTTCTATTCTCTCACCAATAGTGCAGACACGTTCTTAAATTTTCTCACCAATGCTGAGGGATGACGTTACATGGTATAGTGCGAGATATTATGTTATTGTTAGCAAGATAACCAAGTAATAAGTGTTGTGATTTTAGAGAATGCAATTAGGGAGGCTGTGCATAACTAGGAGTGTTTACTCGAGGTATGATTTAGATAAGAATACTTTATGTTTGTTTGGGTTTATTATGATAATCTTATAAAATGGGGGTATCCATAATGACAAGTCAATAATTCAGTATTGAAAGGGTACAATGTGAATGTTTTGAATACAACTGTAAGCTTGGGAGAATCAATTGATCAGATGAAGGGATAGTGATCATGCTAAAGCCATGAAGAGAACTTGAGGAAGGGCAAAGATGTGAAAGGTTATTCCCTGTGATGAAGTCTGAGATTGTAAGATTTGTTTTAAGATTCGTATGAACGATTTTATTTCGATCCTTTAAAGTTGTGGGTTAATGGTAGATATTGACAATTCACATTAGGAGGTACATTTAGTATATTTAATTGAGGATCAGTAATATTAGTTGGAACTAGGGGGAAGAGGAGTTGATATTAAAGGAATTTTTGTAAGGATCTTTGTATAAAGCTATATGGAAACATTCGCAGAGACGTGTATAATTGTTAAGCATCTCCCTATAGATCATGGAATAGTGTAATGATGGGTGGAAATATTACATCAACAAATAAATAACTTTGTTGGAGTAACTACATTTGTCCCAAGTATCGCAGAGTATGCTCTCAGCCTGCTACAATTTTATTTTGACCAAGGATCTACTTCATTTTGTGTAATTACATACTTTGTTACGAGTTTGAATATGATTTGTGACTCTTCTTCTATGTTTGTATGTGTTCCTACACTCGTAGATAGTTCTTAGTGGTGGATCAATTACATCAATCTTGTGTTGTTGATTTAGTAGTACATGACACATGGATAAACTTAATTATTCTGAATATGATAGACTTTAACATCATATTGGGTATGAATTTACTTTTTTCCCACCATGCATTTCTAGATTGTTATGCCAAGATATTGACTTTAAATATATCGGGTATTCCTAAATTTAAGTGGCATGGCACTCTCAGTATCTATTCGAGAAAGGTAATTTTATTTATAAAGGCTCAACGTATGATTGAGAAGGGATGTGTCACTTATTCGGCTTATGTTCGTGATACTAGTGTTGATACTCTTCTTTCTTTGGAGTTAGTGCCAGTGATTAATAAATTTTTGAAGGTGTTCCCGACTAATCTTCTAGGTATTTCACTTGATCGTGTTATTGAATTAGAGTCGGACACTCAATCCATTTTTGTCTCTCCATATCGGATGGCTCTGACGGAATTGAAGAAACTGAAGAAACAATTATAGGATTTTTTAATCAAGAGGTTTATTAGACCAAGTGTTTTTCCCTAGGGTGCTCTAGTTCTACTTTTTGAAAAAGAAGGATGACACTATGAGTATGTGTATCGACTACATATAGTTGAACAAGGTAACATATAAGGACACATATCTTATTTTGCGTATTAAGAATTTGTTTGATCAGGTTTAGGGCTTTTTGATATTCTGTAAGATTGATTTAAGACCTGGTTACTATTAAATATCACTAGGGTAGAGGATATCTCTAAGACAACCTTTAGGACCCGTTATCATCACTATGAGTTCTTGATTATGTGTTTTGGGCTGGCCAACGCTTCAACAACATTCATGGAGTTCATGTACGGGTGTACACCTTATTTGGATTCCTTTATTATATTTTTTATCGGTTATATTTTGAGCTACTCTCATAGTAGAGAGGAGCATAAGTAACATGTGATAACTGTATTTCATACTTTGAAGAAAAAGAGATTTTATGAAAAAAATACCAAGTGTGAGTTCTGACTCAGTGATACTCTTGAGGCATGTTGCGACCAAAAATGGTACTATGATAGATCCAAAGAAGATTGAGTTTGTTAGAGATTGGGCGAGGTCTATTCCACCTATTGAAATTTAGAGTTTTATAAATTGGATAGTTACTACAAATGATTTGTCGATGACTTATCTTCTATTGAAAAAACTAACTCAAAAGATGTGACTTTTTCGTGGTCGTAGGAGCGTAAAACAAACTTTCAAAAGCTCAAGCCATTGTTGACTTCATTCCTGATTTTGACCTTGTCGGTGAAAGGTAAAGGCTTCATATTGTATTATTGTTCTTTTTTGGTAGGTCTGCAGTGTGTTTTGATACAGTAAAGTAAGATAATAGTGTATGCTTTAATGTTTCACGAGAAGAACAACCCTATTCATGACTTAGAGTAAGTAGCGGATGATTTTTGCTTTACGAATTTGAAGGCATTACTTGTATAGAGTGCATAGTGATGTGCTTACGGATTATTGCAATCATTAATACATTTTCAGCCAGAGACATCTACTTTTTAGGCAAGAAAGATGGTTGAAGTTTCTTAAGGATTTTAAGATCACTATTTTCTATCACCCGGACAAGGTAAATATAGTAGCAACTGCTTTAGGTTGGAGGTCAGTTAATATGGATAACTTAATTATGTTGTGAATGGAGGAGCGTCCTTTTGAAATGGTTGTTCAGTCCTTTGATAATAGCTTTTTGAGACATTATGTCTCGAAGTCTAGTAAATTTTTTTCTCGTATCGTGGCATAATCTCTTTTATTGGAGCATATCAAAGTTAGAAAATTTGATGATGAGAACTTGAAGATTATTCAGGACAAGGTGTTATATAGTGAAACTAAGGAAATAATTCTATATTTGGAGGGTGTTTTGAAAATCAAGATCGTATTTATGTTCCTAGAGTTTGTAACAACCCAGAATTTGATTCAACTTTTAAACTTAGGAACTCCGAAAATTATAAAACTTTCAGGAATCACGAGTCAAGTCTACGAGCCGTGGGTAGAACCACGAGTCATGGAAGTGACCCGCGAATCCTATCCTGCACATCCCACCTCTGGTCTGACAACCACAAGTGGAGTCTATGGATCGTGATTAGTTTCACGGGTCGTGAAACTCACCCGTGGAACTCAGACCGAGGACAGTCAATTCCCCAGAAACCACGAGAGGTTTCTACAACCCGTGGAAGTTTCCACAAGTCATCTTGTTAAAGCGTAAAATCTAATCCGCAGCTTTAACTTTGGGCTAAGGAACTACGAGTCAAATCCATAAATCGTGGTTACTTCTACGGTCCGTGGAAAGGGACCGTGGAACCTGAAGACGAGATTTTTAATAGCTTTTCTCTAATTAAATCCTAGGGGTATTTCTATAATTACCCACCCTTTTAACTCTTAAGTGAGGTTGTTTTGGCCACTTTTAGTAGGATTTCTACTCCTATTACCCTAAGTCTTTCATTATTCCTCATTCATCTACTAAAAGAGGAAAAGAACTCCTTCAAGCTCCAAGTCTCAAGCTCCAAGTTCAAGCCTCTATTTTTTTTCATCTTAGATCAAGCAAGTTTCAATAAAGTATGTGGGTATTCAATAAGGTATTCTCTTCTCCCTTATGCCTAAACCCCATAATTTTTACTTTGATTTATGAATTTATGAAATTAGAGTTCTTACTCAAATTGGGAAAAAATTATGGGTTCAGTTTTAAAGCTTCAATTCATGGTTTCTCATTACATATCTATTATTTATTTGAGGTTCCTTAATTGATTTCAAAAGCCCATGCATTATAGATGATTTCTAGCATAATTCCATTGAATTGCATGATTTCAAGTGAAAATTTGCATATTTAGATAACATGGTCGTATGTATTTATGAAGTGCATGCCTAATTCTTCAAGTTATGAATATAAGAAGAAAAGTATGTTTTAAATTATGGCTATTCTAAGTTTTTAAGGATTCTGAAGCATGATTGCATGACATTAGAAATTTCCCTATGTTTTATGAAGTGGTTGGGCATCTAGATATGTCTACCTAAGCTATGTCAATTGCATGGTATTTGATATACCCTTATGCTTTTCAAATAAATTTGGCATTAGATATGTCACAAGTACAAATTGAGCTATAAGTATGTTTTACGAGTAGTATTGAGCACCGAGTTGGATTGGATTTAGTGTACCCCTTTGTATATCCCACAACTATGTGCCACCGTAGGTTCTTTAATTTCCCTCACTGGGCATCAGACACCATGATCACACTAGTTATGCCTTTATACCCTGACAAGGTATATTGGGTCCTCTCGATGGGTCGGATACATCAGATTCAATGTAGCTCACATGGTCTATGTCGGTTAGATAACCTCCCACATAAATAGTTTCATGTGTTTAAAATGTATTTGACTCCTGCTCAGATTTCAGACTTACTACTTATGATTATGTTTTCAGCTTATGATATTGCTTTGCGTCATTTACATTACAGTTTTATGGTTATAGCATGAAATTAGTTTTATAGCATATATAGCATGTTTAATTCAGATTTTGCATATCTCACATACTCAGTACATCCTATAATACTAACGCATATCTTGCACTGCATCCTCTTGATGATGCAGATTCAGGTTTGGGTCCTCAGATTCGTGGCTAGAGATTAGCAGGTGTCCTAGCTTCGAGTGGTGAGTCCTCAGACTTCGAGGACTAGTATTAGTTATCTATCTTTATGATTTTTCCTTAGTATTGGGAGTTAGCTAGGGCCCTATCCCAGCAACTCATTATTCAGTGTAGAGGCTTTTAGACGTAGTGAAGATTATGTATTTGGGTTTCAAATTCTGTTATGTTATGTATTGAGATGTTGATGACTCATTCTATTTATCTCTTCAGTTGGATGTTCCCGTTAAGTTTATCTATGTTTATTTAAGTTATGTATTTGGGTTTCAGATTCTGTTATGTTATATTTTGAGTTGTTTATAACTCACTCTATTTATCTCCTCAGTTTCATGTTCCCGTTAAATTTATCTATGTTTATTTAAGTCATGCTTTAACCAAGGGTTAACTTGAGGAACTTGTGGTCTCAAGTCCCGTGTTATGCCTAGGAGGTAGCCTCGGGTGTGATAGAGTTGGTGATTTGACCAAGTTATTTATAGAAGAGGCTCATAGCTTTAAATATTCTATTAGATCAAGCAAGTTTCAATAATGTATGTGGGTATTCAATAAGGTATTCTCTTCTCCCTTATGCCTAAAACCCATAATTTTTACTTTGATTTATGAATTTATGAAATTAGAGTTCTTACCCAAATTGGGAAAAAATTATGGGTTCAGTTTTAAAGCTTCAATTCATGGTTTCTCATTACATATCTATTATTTATTTGAGGTTCCTTAATTGATTTCAAAAGCCCATGCATTATAGATGATTTCTAGCATAATTCCATTGAATTGCATGATTTCAAGTGAAAATTTGCATGTTTAGATAACATGGTCGTATGTATTTATGAAGTGCATGCCTAATTCTTCAAGTTATGAATATAAGAAGAAAAGTATGTTTTAAATTATCGCTATTCTAAGTTTTAAAGTATTCTGTTTTATGAAGAGGTTGGGCATCTAGATATGTCTACCTAAGCTATGTCAATTGCATAGTATTTGATATACCCTTATGCTTTTCAAATAAATTTGGCATTAGATATGTCACAAGTACAAATTGAGCTATAAGTATGTTTTGAGGGTAGTATTGAGCACCGAGTAGGATTGGGTTTAGCGTACCCCTTTGTATATCCCAAAACTACGTGCCACCGTAGGTTCTTTAATTCCCCTCAGTGGGGATCAGACTCCATGATCACACTAGTTATGCCTTTATACCCTGACAAGGTATATTAGGTCCTCTCGATGGGTCGGATACATCAGATTCAATGTAGCTCACATGGTCTATGTCGGTTAGAGAACCTCCCACATAAATAGTTTCATGTGTTTAAAATGTATTTGACTCCTGTTTAGATTTCAGACTTACTACTTATGATTATGTTTTCAGCTTATGATATTGCTTTGCGTCATTTACATTACAGTTTTATGGTTATAGCATGAAATTAGTTTTATAGCATATATAGCATGTTTAATTCAGATTTTGCATATCTCACATACTCAGTACATCCTATAGTACTAACGCATATCTTGCACTGCATCCTCTTGATGATGCAGATTCAGGTTTGGGTCCTCAGATTCGTGGCTAGAGATTAGCAGGTGTCCCAGTTTCTAGTGGTGATTCCTCATACTTCGAGGACTAGTGTCAGTTGTCTATATTTATAGTTTATTCTTAGTACTGAGAGTTATATGGGGTCCTATACCTGCAACTCATTATTCAGTTTAGAGGCTTTCAGACATAGTAGAGATTCTGTATTTGTGTTTCAGATTCTGTTATGTTATGTTTTGAGTTGTTGATGACTCTGTCTATTTATCTCTCAGTTTAATGTTCCCGTTAAATTTATCAATGTTTATTTAAGTCATGCTTTAGCCAAGTGTTAACTTGGGGCACATATGGGCCCGGGTACCATGATATCCCTAGGGGGTAGCCTCGGGGCATGACAAACATGGTATCAAAGCATCACTTTTAATAGTCCTAGGGTGTCTGAAAGCTGTATCGAGTAGAGTCTCTTTCATGTGTGTGAAGCACGCCACACTTTTGAGAGAGAAGCTTTAAAGTGTCTTAGGAAAAACTTTACTTCTTTCATGATCAATATCATGTGATAGAGTTTAACTCTATTACCCTCTAATCCTTCCTTTATGCATTTCAGATTATGCCTCTTCGCCGTGCAATGCCTTGTCGAGCTTCTCAAAATGTTAACCCTCTGATTCCAGACCCCCGAGGTCACAAATCGGAGTCTAGAAATGCCATTCATATGCTAGATCAGACTATGGTCACTCAGGCCAATCAGCAGGCTCCTATCCCCATCCACCCTCAAGGTGGAATAGCGATCCGAGTTCGAGATTTCATTAGCATGAACCCACCTGAGTTTTGGGGTTCAAAAGTTGGTGAGGATCCGCAAAATTTCTTGGATAAAGTAAAAAAGATCTTTGGTGTGATAGAAGTGGGTGGTTTTGATGGTATTGAGCTAGCTTCCTATCAACTCAAGGACGTTGCTCATATTTGGTTTACTCAATAGAAAGATGCTAGGACTAGGGATGTGGTCCCTATGACTTGGGAATGCTTTGAGAGGGTTTTCTTGACTAGTTCTTCCCGAGGGAGTTGAGGGAAGCTAAGGTGGAAGAGTTCATGAATTTAAGGCAAGGTTCTATGTCTGTTCAGGAGTAAAGATTAAAGTTCACCCAGCTTTCTAGGTATGCTCCTTCCATGGTGGCTGACCCATGAGATTAGATGAGTAAGTATGTTTATAGAGTGTCAGATTTGGTAAAGAGGAAGTATAGGTCCATGATGTTTTTGGGTGACATGGATATTTCTTGACTTATGACTCATGCCCATTAGAGTGAGGGAGACAAGTTGAGGGAGATTTCAAGGGACATCAATAGGGTTAGATCGGAGTGTTTAGGTTTCGGCCATCAGATGTCCGGAGGCGGACATCGCTCTTCATTTGAGAAAAAGTCATCAGGGCTCGTTGATTCTTCAGCTAGTGTACCTACATAGGCCCCAGGCCTCGTCATGATTATATCAGTAGAGGATCTGGTTCTTATTCGCAGGGTAGTGTTGCAAAGGGTACTCCTTACTATTCTTGCAACAAGTGTGGTAGAAGTCACCTCGGTGAGTGTCTAGCTGGTAGGGAGGGGTGCTTTGGGTGTGGATAGGTTGGACATAGGATTAAGGATTGCCCTTCAGCTAAGAAGGGTCAGGGAGGTAGTAGGACTCAGTCTGCTCCAGCATCCCCAGGAGGTCGACCGGCCCAACAGGGCACTGCTTCTAGTTCTTGTGGTGAAGGCTAGAACTGCCTTTATGCCATGTCCTCTCACCAGGAGCAGGAGAGTTCACTGAATATCGTTACTGGTATGTTAAAGTCTTCTCTCTCGATGTGTATACTTTATTGGACCCTGGTGCCTCCTTATCTTTTGTGACCCTCATGTGGCTTGCAAGTTCAAGATTAATCCTGATCAACACTTAGATCCCTTTTACGTTTCTACTCCTGTTCATCAGTCAATCCTAGACAAAAGAGTCTACCGACATTTCCCTATCTTAGTCATTCATAGAGTCACTACAGCGGATCTAGTAGAGTTGGAGATGACTTATTTTGATGTTATTCTTGGTATAGATTGGTTATGTGCATGTTATGCCTTGGTCGATTGTCATACTCGAGTTGTTAGTTTCAAGTTTTCTATTGAACCTGTCTTAGAGTTGCAAGGTAGTCCTCCATCCTCGAAGGGTCATTTCATATATTATATTAAGGTTAGGAAGATGATTTCTAAAGGTTATGTTTATCATATAGTTCAGTTTATGGACACGGAGTCTGGAACCTCACATCTCCAGTCATTTCCTATTGTGAGTGAGTTTCGAGAAGTGTTTTACGAGGATTTTCCCGGAGTCCCTCCTGAGCGGGAGATCAACTTTGGAATAGATCTTCTTCCACATACACAACCTATATCTATTCCACTCTATAGAATGTCTCCAGCAGAACTTAAGGAATTGAAAGATTTGTTGAAAGACCTCCTTGATAAGGGCTTTATTTGACCCAACATCTCTCCATGGGGTGCTCTAGTTCTATTCATGCGAAAGAACGATGGTTCCCTTAGAATATATATCGACTACCGTCAGTTTAACAAGGTCACAATCAAGAATAAGCATCCCATTCCTAGGATTGATGACTTGTTCGATAAGCTTTAGGGTGCCAATTTCTTCTCCAAGATCGACCTTAGATCCAGTTGTCACCAGCTTCGTGTTAGAGAGTGTGAAATCCCAAAGATAGCCTTTAGAACTCGGTATGGTCATTATGAATTTATGCTTATGTCTTTTGGATAAACGAATGCTCCTGCAGCCTTTAAGGATTTGATGAACCGTGTGTTCAAACAATATTTGGATATGTTTGTGATTGTTTTCATTGATGATATTCTTATCTATTCTTGGAGTGAAGAGGAGCATGCAGATAAATTGAGAGTTGTGTTGTAAACTCTCAAGGATTGACAGTTATTTGCTAAGTTTAGCAAATATGAGTTTTGGAGGTAGTCTGTTGCTTTTCTGGGTAATATTGTGACTAGAGATGGTATTCAAGTTGATTCTCAAAATATTGAGGCAGTAAATAACTGGCCTAGACACACTTCCCCATCTGATATTAGAAGTTTTTTGGGTTTGGCTAGTTACTACATGAGATTTGTGGAAGGGTTTTCTTCCATTGATTCCCCATTGACTCGATTGACTTAGAAGAAGGTTAAATTTCAGTGGTCTGATCTATATGAGATGAACTTTCAGGAATTGAAGACTCGGTTGACCACAACTCTAGTATTGGCTCTACCCGAGGGCCTAGATGACTTTGTGGTATTTTTTGATGCTTCTAGGATTGGTTTGGGTTGTGTTTTGATACAACGTGGCAAGGTGATTGCTTATGCTTCTAGACAGATTTAGATTCATGAGAAAAACTGCTATACTCATGATCTTGAGTTAGCTGTCATAGTTTTTGCTTTGAAGATTTGGAGACACTACTTGTATGAGGTTCACGTGGATGTATTCATCAATCATAAGAGCCTTCAGTATGTGTTCACTTAAAAGGAATTTAATCTTCGTCAAAGGAGATGGCTTGAGCTTCTTAAGGATTATGATATGAGTGTGCTTTACCATCCAGGTAAGGCCAATGTCGAGGCGGATGCACTTAGTAGTTTGTGTATGGGTAGTATGTCTTCGGTCGAGGATGAAAAGAAAGAATTGGCCAAGGATGTTCATCGACTTGCTCGATTAGGAGTTCACCTTATGGATTCAACAAAAGGTGGTCTTATTGTTCGGAATGGTTCTGAATCTTCCTTGGTAGCTGAAGTGAAAGAAAAGAAAGATAGTGATCCTATTTTGCACCAGCTGAAGGGTGCAGTCCATCAGCAAAGGGTAGAGATTTTCTCCCAAGGGGGAGATGGTGTGCTTCGATATCAGGGTCAATTGTGTGTTCCTGACATAGATGGGTTGAGACAGTGGATTTTGACAGAGGCTCATAGCTCCAAGTATTCTAGTCACCTCGGTGCCACAAAGATGTACCGTGACCTACAGGAAGTCTATTGGTGGAATGGCATGAAGAGGGACATAGCAGGTTTTGTGGCTAAGTTTCTCAACTGTCAATAAGTGAAGGTAGAACATCAGCGACCGGGTGGTATGACTCAGGATATTGATCTTCCTACTTGGAAATGGGATGCGATCAATATGGATTTCATTACTGGTTTGCCTCATACTTGAAGGCAACATGATTCTATTTGGGTGATTGTCGACCGGATGACTAAGACATCTCATTTCTTGGTAGTTAAGACTACAAATTCAATAGAGGATTATGCCAGACTCTACATTAGGGAGATAGTATGATTGCATGGTGTTCCATTGTCTATTAATTCAGATAGGGGCACTAAGTTTACATCCTAGTTTTGGAGGTTGTTTCAGAAAGGTCTTGGTACTCAGGTCAAGCTTAGCATAACTTTTCACCCACAGATGGATGGCTAGGTAGAGCGTACTATTCAGACCTTGGAGGATATGTTTAAACCTTATGTGATTGATTTCAAAGGTAATTGGGATGATCACCTACCTCTTATCGAGTTTGCCTACAACACCAACTTTCATTCTAGCATCCAGATGGCTCCTTATGAGGCACTTTATGGGCGGAGGTGTAGATCTCCTATACTTGGTTTGAGGTAGGTGAGGCATATATGATTTGTCCAGATTCAGTTCATGAGACTTTGGAGAAGGTTCAGATCATTAAGGAGAGGTTGAAGATTGCTCATAATCGACAGAAATCATATGCAAATGTGAGGAGAAGGGAGTTAGAGTTTGAGGTTGTTGAATGGGTATTTTTGAAAGTGTCACCCATAAGGGGTGTGATGAGACTTTGCTAGAAAGGGAAACTTAGTCCCCGCTATGTAGGTCCTTATCGGATTCTGAGAAGAGTTGGTAGTATTGCTTATGAGTTAGAGTTGCCAACAAATTTAGAAGCGGTTCATCCTGTTTTCCATATTTCTTTGTTGAAGAAGTGTGTTGATGATCCGACCTTGATTGTTCTTTTGGAAGATGTGAGTGTGAAGGATAGCCTAACGTATGAGGAAATTCTCATGGAGATTATTGATAGTCAGGTTTTGAGGTTGAGAAATAAAGAAGTCACATTGATGAAGGCCCATTGGAGAAATCAACTAGTTGAGGGAGCTACTTGGGAAGCGAAAGCAGCCATGAAAGCCAGGTACCCTCATCTCTTTCCTTCCAATTCAGTTTTAGCGTGAGGTAATAGTTTCCTCCTTAGTATGTCCCTCCGATTCTATTCCACCAGTTTTCCCTCATGATCCTAGCATGCATTCATGTTTTCCAAAGTTAGTTCAATGATGTTTTAAGTTGAAAAGCTCAGTTTTCATATTTGTCCTTGAGTTTTATTTTTTGTAGTTTGGTTGGGATGTTTTATCTTTAGTTTTCCTTGCTTAGTCTTCATTCGAGGAAGTATGATCCCAAGGGAGAGATATTGTAACACCCCAGAATTCGATTCATCTTTTAAACTTAGAAACTCTAAAAATGTAGAAACTTCTAGGAATCACAAGTCAAGTCCACGAGATGTGGGTAGAACCATGAGTCGTGAAAGTTACCTGTGAATCCCATCTTACAGATCTCACCTCTGGTCTTAGAAACACGAGTAGAGTCTACAGGTCGTGATTAGTTTCACGGGTCGTAGAATCCACCCGTGGAACTCAGACGGAAGGCAGTCAATTCCCCAGAAACCATGAGAGGTTTCTATGACCCATGGAAGTTTCCATGGTCATCCTGTTAAACCGTAGAATTTGATCCACAACTTGAACTTTGGGCTCAGGAACCACAAGTCCAATCCACAAACTGTGGTTACTTCTAAGGTCCATGGAAAGGGTCCGTGGAACCTGAAGCTGAGATTTTTAACAGCTTTTCTCTAATTAATCTCAGGGGTGTTTCTATAATTACCCACCCTTTTAACTCTTAAGTGAGGTTGGTTTTACCACTTTTAGTAGGGTTTCTACTCCTATTAGCCTAAGTCTTTCATTATTCCTCATTCATCTACAAAAAGAGGAAAAGAACTCCTTCAAGCTCAAAGTCTCAAGCTCCAAGTTCAAACCTCCATTTCTTTTCATATTATATCAAGAAAGCTTTAATAAGGTATGTGGGTATTCAATAAGATATTACCTTCTCCCTTATGCCCGAAACCCATGATTTTTACTTTGATTTATGAATTTAGGAAATTAGTGTTCTTACCCAAATTGGGGAAAACTTATAGGTTCAGTATTAAAGCTTCAATTCATGGTTTCTCATTACTTATCTATGATTTATTTGACGTTCCTTAATTGATTTCAAAAGCCCATGCATTATAGATTATTTCTAGCATGATTTCATTGAATTGCATGATTTCAAGTGAAAATTTGATTGTTTAAATAACATGGTCGTATGTATTTATGAAAGTGCATGCCTAGTTCTTCAAGTTATGAATTTAGAAAGAATAGTATATTTTGAATTATGGCTATGCTAAGTTTTTAAGGATTTTGAAGCATGAATTGCATGACATTAGAAATGTCCTTATGTTTTATGAAGAGGTCGGGCATCTAGATATGTCTACCTCACCTATGGGAATTGCATGGTATTAGATATACCCTTATGATTTTCAAACAGATTTGGCATTAGATATGTCACAAGTACAAATTGAGCTATAAGTATGTTTTACGAGTAGTATTGAGCACCGAGTTGGATTGGATTTAGCGTACCCCTTTGTATATCCCACAACTATGTGCCACCGTAGGTTCTTTAATTTCCCTCACTGGGCATCAGACACCATGATCACACTAGTTATGCCTTTATACCCTGACAAGGTATATTGGGTCCTCTCGATGGGGCGGATACATCAGATTCAATGTAGTTCACATGGTCTATGTCAATTAGAGAACCTCCCACATAAATAGTTTCATGTGTTTAAAATGTATTTGACTCCTGCTCAGATTTTAGACTTACTACTTATGATTATGTTTTCAGCTTATGATATTGATTTGCGTCATTTACATTACAGTTTTATGGTTATAGCATGAAATTAGTTTTATAGCATATATAGCATGTTTAATTCAGATTTTGCATATCTCACATACTCAGTACATCCTATAATACTAACGCATATCTTGCACTGCATCCTCTTGATGATGCAGATTCAGGTTTGGGTCCTCAGATTCGTGGCTAGAGATTAGCAGGTGTCCTAGCTTCGAGTGGTGAGTCCTCAGACTTCGAGGACTAGTATTAGTTATCTATCTTTATGGTTTTTCCTTAGTATTGGGAGTTAGCTAGGGCCCTGTCCCAGCAACTCATTATTCAGTGTAGAGGCTTTTAGACGTAGTGAAGATTATGTATTTGGGTTTCAAATTCTGTTATGTTATGTTTTGAGATGTTGATGACTCAGTCTATTTATCTCTTCAGTTGGATGTTCCCGTTAAGTTTATCTATGTTTATTTAAGTTATGTATTTGGGTTTCAGATTCTGTTATGTTATATTTTGAGTTGTTGATAACTCACTCTATTTATCTCCTCAGTTTCATGTTCCCGTTAAATTTATCTATGCTTATTTAAGTTATGCTTTAACCAAGGGTTAACTTGAGGAACTTGTGGTCTCAAGTCCCGTGTTATGCCTAAGAGGTAGCCTCGGGTGTGATAGAGTTGGTGATTTGACCAAGTTATTTATAGAAGAGGCTCATAGCTTTAAATATTCTATTCATCGGGGAGTAGTGAAAATATATTATGATCTGAAGCAGCATTATTAGTGGTGTCGGATAAAGATGGGCGATGTAAAGTATGTTTCTTGATGTTTAAATTTCTAGCAGGTGTAGTATGAAAACTAGAGACTAGATGATATGACTCAGAGGATTCTTATAACTTATTGAAAGTGAAATCATATTTTTGTGAAATATTTTGTACGATTTCCACAGATTTTAAGGAAATTTAAGACTTTTTCAATTATTGTAAATAGATTGATCAAATTAGCTCACTTTGTGATGGTTCAAACTTCATACAATGCAGAGAGGTTGACTGAAATTTACATCGAGGAGATAGTGCATTTGCATGGTGTTCTGATTTCTATTATTTTAGACCGAGGTACTCAGTTCACATCTAACTTTTGAAAATGTATGCAGAATGAATTGGGTTAGGGTGGATCTTAGTATGGCCTTTCATCCACAGACTGATATCCAGTCTGAGCGGACCATTCATGTATTGGAGGATATGCTACAAGTATGTGCAATAGATTTTGGTGGTCATTGGGACAAATTTTTACTGTTAGAAGAGTTTGTTTATGACAATAACTACCATTCTAGTATTCAGATGGCCCCGTTCTAGGCTTTGTATGGTAAGAGATTTTGTTCTCCAGTAGGTTGGTTCTATGAATTCGATATTCGTCCTTGGGGTAAAGATTGTTTGAGGGATTCCTTGGATAAGGTCAAGTTGATTTCAGGAGAGATTTCTCACGGTTCAGAGTAGACAAAAGAGTTATGCGGATCAGAAGGTCCGTGATTTAGAGTTTGTGGTTGGGGGGAAGTTCTTGTTAAAAGTATCACCTATAAAGGGTGTTATGAGATTTGAGAAGAAAGGCAAGCCCAGTCCTAGGTTCATTGCTCCATTTGAGATATTCTGACGTATTGGGGAAGTGGCATATGAGCTAGCTATGCCACCTGACTTATAAAGTGTTCATCCAGTATTCCACGTTTCAATGTTTAAGAAATATCGTGGTGATGGTTTTCATGTAATTCAATGGCACTCAGTGCAGTTGGAACAAGGTTTGACATTTGAGAAAGACCTTATAGCTATTCTGGATAGGCAGGTTAGGAAGCTAAGATCCAAGGAGATATCATTTGTGAAGGTGTAATGGAGGCATCGTCCTATGGAGGAAGTCAATTGGGAGGATGAATCCAACATGCAGAGCATATATCCTCATCTCTTTGATAGTCCATGTACCTTCTTTCTCTTTACATTTGAGGACGAACATTTGTTTTAGTGGTGGATAATGTAACGACCATCCGAGTCATTTTGTGAATTTTTACTTATTTTTATCATTTTAACCTTTCTCATAGTTTTTATATATGATTTATACCTTTCTGAGATGGTAATAATATACACCATGGCACCTCACCCTGAATATGTCACATCAATACATCCATCACTAAGGCAAATAAAAATGGGCTAAGGGTCAATCTCTGGTGCAACCATATCAGTACAGGAAAATGCTCTGAGTCTCCTCCCACCATCCTTACACGAGTTTTGGATCCATCGTACATGTCCTTAATCGACCTAATGTATGCCACAAGAACACCTCTACCCCTCCAAACACCTCCAAAGAACCTCCCTTGGAACTTTGTCGTAGTCCTTCTCTAGATTGATGAATACCATGTGCAAGTCCTTCTTTATCTCCCTATAGTGCTCCACCAGTCTCCAAACAAGGTAAATGACTTCATTATTCGAACATCCTGGCATGAATCTTAACTGGTTCTCAGATTTAGTCATGATTTTACTCAACCTCAACTCCACCACCATCTCCCAAACCTTCATGGTTTGACTTAACAACTTGATACCCCTATAGTTGTTGTAATTCTTAATGTCACCCTTGTTCTTATAAAGTGGAATAATCGTACTCCACCTCCGCGCTCCAGACATGTTTTCCATTTTAAAAATCACATTTAACAACTTGGTCAGCCTAACTTACCGATTCTACATGCTAAGCACCAAACTAGTTTACTAAGTACAATGCCTTACTAAGTTATGATCTCATGGGGAACACTACCCTAGTCATTTCTCCCCTTTATTACAACTCTTAAAACTGTCACGTGTTATTTGTTTACATTCTAGTTACAAATACTACTTGTTACATTAAAAAAACCTTCCTAGGGAAATAAAAGGCTAACAATGCTAGTAAACACATATCAACCATAGTCCTACCATATTCCTTGTGGGATCAAACCAACCTTCGTTGGGTTCTATATTTGATCAGCGACCACTTACACTTTCTAAAGGAGGTGTAATTTGGGCGTATTAAATTTTGGCATCGTTGCCGAGGAATACGGTTTAGGATTAAGAGAGATTGTGTTTATTTCACTATTAGTCCTTATTTCCTGATTTTTCTTTTTCTATTGTTTTTGTTTTGTTCTACGAGTTGCACACTTGTGCATGCCCAGTACAAGGAGTTAAGGCAATCCCTTAATCCCATACAATCCTGAGCTCTCTCAAACCTTATGAAACATGGCTAAAGAGGGAGAGCATAATACGCAGGAGCAGATCACAGCTCGGTTGTTGGCTGAAGCCGAGCAAAGGAAAAATGAATCAGAGTAGAGGAAAAAGGCTGGGGAAGATGCCTTTGCTATAGAAGATGCTCAAATTGCAGCTGACCTTGCAACTTGAAATGCGGAATCTGAGCAAATAAGGCAAGCACGACAACAAGCTGTCCGAGCCGAGGCAGCAGCTAGATGGAATTTCCCACATAATAGAGGTCGACAGCTACAGCAGCCCCGGCACGCCCCTCGCTACTATGATTATGATGATGATGAGGAAGTGGAGAAATTGGGCATTACTTGGCCCATAGTGTTTCCACCACTGACTGATGGAACGAAGTTTGATATCACCAGCAACATGATCCAGTTGTTGAACCTGAATGGACTGTATGCTAGAAAACCTACAAAAGACGCAAATCTTCATGTGAAGAATTTTACTCAGATTTTCAAGGCATATAGTATACCAGGAGTGGGGCAAGATGCTATTAGACTGAGGCTGTTTCCATTCTCATTGACTGACGAGGCAACTATGTGACTCTCATAACTGCTCGATAATTCCATATACACTTGGCACGAGTTGAAGACTCAAATTTTAGAGTGATTCTTTCCTCCATTAAGGATGTTGCAGCTGAAGTAAAAGGTATACAATTTCAAGAAGCTACCTGCAGAGGCATTATATGAGGCCTGGTTGAGGTTCAAGAAGAAGTTGAAACAAGTTCCGAGACACGAAATTCCTTCAAGACATCTGATGGAGATCTTCTACAAAGCATTGAACGCCAACACAAAAGCAGTAGTTGACACTGTAACTGTAACTGTTGCGATTCATATAATTCAACTCGCATAAAGTTGATCAACATGTTCTTATCTATGTTAAATTTGTATCTTTTGAAACTTCAAGAACAATAAGGACATAATATGGGAAACATTTGAATTTAATTAAAATTAGAAGTCTATGAAAATAATATTAATCCTATTAGGAAAAGATTTTAATTATTAAAATTTTATCCAATAACGTCGTATTTGCTAATGGAATGTTTTATTTTTTGAAGGGTATTAAAGTCTTTCAATATTTAAAGGATATTTTGGCCAACCAACATTTGTATTCATGCTTTTATAATAACTCTATCTATATAAACGTGTTATTGCAGGTTATTTTCAGTCAATCTGAATTATAGATATATTGTTTGTAATTATATATTTTTATTTTATGAGTTATAAAAATATTACTACAATATAGGATTGTATATACTTCATACTTCTTTGTATTAATATTCTTGATATTTATTTCTTTTTTCTTCTTCTCCATATAAAAAACAAGTTGCAATTAAGATAATCTAATATGATTAGGGCACTATATATTTATTTTTATTTTTTTACATATACAAAAATATTGAAAATCGTAATTAAACAAAATTATATCATAAAAATATCAACCAGTTTTAAGAAGATTTAGTTAATTAGAGTATAGATAGATAGATATACGTAGATATATATATATATATATATATATATATATATATGCTTCCTCCATCGACTTTTACATGTCACTATTTTGCTTTTCGAGGTCAAGCAGCATAAAATTTGACCAATATTTTAAGATGTATTTTTTCATCATATTGATAAGAGAAAAATTTTAACTTATAGCATTTTTTGTGTAGTTTTCGACGTCCATCTAAATTTTAAATTTTAAATATTAAATTAATCTACTTCAATTTATCTTTGAAATTTAGTTAAATTGACTTTCGTAAAGCGAAACGTGATAAATAAAAATGAACGAAGAGAGTATATAGTAATTAATTAGAAAAGGGTCTATAATATTACGTAAAAAAAGTATTTAGTGTTATGAATAAAAATAGTTGATGAGTACGTGCATCATGCTAAACTTATATTCGTCTTTTTTGATGACCTTCTTGTAGGGGTAGTAATACTAATCAAATTAAATTCGGAAAAGGGCCACAAATACCCCTGAACTATCTGAAAAGGTTCAAATATACCCTTCGTTAATCTATTGGGCTAAAAATACCCCTCTGTCTATCTTTTTGGCTCACTTTTACCCTTTAAACTAACAGCCTTTATTTTATTATTTTTTTAATTATTATTTATTACGTGGCGCTTTCTTATTGGATAAAACTAAAATCCAACCCATAAGAATTTTCCCTGCCGCCCCGACCCAATTTCACTACCCATGACCCAAACCCATTTAGAAAAACCCATCGACATACAACATACATCGATCGTGGGATTCTCAGGTGCTGTTTGGCCTTCACGACTTACTTGATTAGGATTCTCAGCAACAGAAGGAATTGATTGCGTAGTATTATTAAAAGAAGGTGCACTTTCTGCATTATTTTATTTTCTCTTGTTATTTGTCTTTGGGGTTTACCTCTCTCGAGCTTTGATTTTGTTGTATTGAAGATATGAAAATGGATGTGTATGAAATAAAAAGTAAGAGATTCGTTATTATGTTTCTCCCTTGGTTAACCACTGTATAAAGAGAAATTTTTTTAAGCAAACCAGAACTTTGATTTCTAATTGCTGCGGTTGAAATTTGACATGCATGGTGCACCCTTTAAAATAATCTTAAAGATGTTTGCACCGCTGAACAAGCTTTTTTCTTTTGTTTTCTGGTTTTCATGGCTTGCATGAATTGGATTTTCAGAGTCAGAAAAAATTTATTTTTATAGTGTTCACAGTCAGAACGATGATCGTATGTTTTATGTCCTTTGTTGGGTTTTTCTAAATGGGTTTGGGTCATGGGTAGTGAAATTGGGTCGGGGCAGCAGGGAAAATTCTTATGGGTTGGGTTTTAGTTTTTTCCAATAAGAAAGAGCCACGTAATAAATAAAGAAGGGGGTTGTTAGTTTTAAGGGTAAAAATGAGCCAAAAAGATAGACTGTGAGGTATTTTTAGCCCAATAGATTAACGAAGGGTATATTTGAACCTTTTCATATAGCTCAGGGGTATTTTTAGCCCTTTTCCGAATTAAATTTGTTTGAGTAATGGTAGTAGTAATAGGATAAATCTCCTAACGTGAAGCATGTTAAAAAAAAATAGGATTAGAATTTATTAAGGGTATAAAGTTGTTCAACATTTAAAGAGTATTTTGGTCAATCAACATTTGTATTCATGGTTTTATAATAATATAGATTAATAATTAATAATAATATAGATATAGATATACAAATTTATATACTATTATACAAGAAAACGGACTTCGTTGAATTCAAGCACCAAATTCATAAAAAACACCTCAAAAAGTACACTAAAACACCCAAAATTTCAAATTTTGGGCTCCTCAATACATAATCAATTTTTTGCAATCGCACCCACTCGAAATAGAGCTTATTTACGGAAATTTGATTCTAAAATTTTAAAGCTTTGAGCTTCAACAATGGCTGAACATCCACAATTTTCGTGTTGCAGCTATTTCGACCTTTTGTTCCTCACTAATCTGAAAAACATTAAAGAATTCCTCACACCTACACACCCAAAAATTTGAATTTGTACGATCAGACACACAAATTTTAAATTTAGTTACTTGTAGATGTCAACCTATTCGGCGATTTCCATAAACCTCCTGAACTACTTTTGATGGAGGAACAAGTCATGGCTCAGCTATTTTTATTAAATCTTTAAAGCTGATGAAGAAAGAGAAGAAGAGGGACAGAAAGAAAGAGGGGAAAGAAGATGAAGATGAGTGATAGAGAGAGAGAGAGAGAAATAAATGGGTTAGGGATGAAAAGTAACTTTTTAGTTCTATAGATATTGGGCTATTTTTGGTAACATTTTAAAAGATTGTCTATATTTGGTAATGTAAGTTTATTCTGTGCATTTATTTATAATTTTCTCTCAGAAAATTACATGGAGTGTCCCCCAAAGTGAGTGGTCTTCAATTCTTATCCCCCATAAGAAAAGTCTTTAAAATTAACCTTCCTTTCTTTTATGCATAGCACAAATACGTGTTTACCCCTCTACACCACAACTCTCCATATTCATTTGTCACTCAACTTCTTTTTTCTCTTTTTTTTTCTCAATCTTTATTTTTTTCTCTTTTTTTTTCTCAATCTTTATTTTTTTCTCTTTTTTTTTCTCAATCTTTATTTTTTTCTCTTTTTTTATTTTTATCTTTTTTTTCTCTTTTTTTGTGTTTCTCAACCTTCGTTTTTTTCTTTTCTTTTTTTGTTTTTTCCATATCTTTATGTTTTTCTTTTTCTCATTTTTTCCTTCTCTTTTTGCTTTTTACTTAACTTCTATTATTTTTTACTAATGAACAGAAAGTTGAATAATCCGCAATGATGATCTTCTTTCTTTGACATCAAAAAAAACTTAAGGGCGTATTTTGTTGTTTGGAAGTCCTTCGGAGCAAGTCTTGCCTCTAAGGCAAGAGTTATTGAACATCTCATAAATCAAGACACAATGAGGTAGTGTCAAGTCTTGCTCATGGGGCATAACTTGTTGTTTGGAAATTCTTGAGCTAAGTCTTGCCTCTAAGGAAAGAATTATAGATTATCTCATAAATAGACACAATGAAGTAGTGTTAACTCTTGCCCATGGGACATAACTTATTTTCTGGGAGGCTCTTGGTTTAAGTCTTGCCTCTAAGGCAAACGTTATAGAGTATCTCATAAATCAAGACACAAAGTGGTAGTGTCAACTCTTGCCCATGAGGCATAGCTTGTAGTTTGAAAGTCCTTGAGCTAAGTTTTGCCTCTAAGACAATAGTTATAGAACATCTCATAAATCAAGACACAATGTGATAGTGTCAACTCTTGCTCATGTGGCGTAACTTGCTGTTTGACAGTCCTTGGGCTAAGTATTGCCTCTAAGGCAAGAGTTATAGAATATTTCATAAATCAAGACACAATGTGATAGTGTCAACTCTTGCCCATGGGGCGTAACTTGTTATTTAGAAATTCATGGGCTAAGTCTTGCCTCTCAGGCAAGCGTTATAGAGCATCTCATAAATCAAGCTACAATGTGGTAGTGTCAACTCTTGCTCATGGGGCGTAACTTGTTGTTTGAAAGTCCTTGCACTAAGTCTTACCTCTAAGGCAAGAGTTATAGAATATCTGATAAATCAAGACACAATGTGGTAGTGCCAACTTTATGCCCTATCCATAGGGAATAACTTGTTGTTTGAAAATCCTTGAGCTAAGTCTTGCCTCTAAGGCAAGAGTTATAGAATATCTCATAAATTAAGACTCAATGAAGTAGTGTGAACTATTTCTCATAGGGCGTAACTTATTTTTTTGGGAGGTCCTTGGGCTAAGTATTGCCTCTAAGGGAAGCGTTATAGAGCATCTCATAAATCAAGACACGGTGTGCTAGTGTCAAGTCTTGCTCATGAGGCATAATTTATTGTTTGGAAGTCTTTGGGCTAAGTCTTGCCTCTAAAGCAAGAGTTATAGAACATCTCATAAAAAAATTAAAAATAAATAAAGGTTGAGAAAAATGACCAAAAAAAAAGAGAAAAGACAAATTAAAAATCAAAGAAAATAAAAAATAAAAAATAAAAAAATAAAATTTGAGAGGAGAAAAGGAAAAAAATAAAGATTGAGAAAAAAAAAGGAAAAATGACGAAAAAGATCAAGGAACAGATGATTTCTTCAGGAAATATGAATACTTTAAGGTAGGGACATGCCATTTTTTGGCGTTGAATTGGAAAGACAAAACAAAAAAAATAAAGGTTGAGAAAAATGAAATAAAAAGAGAAAAGAAAAAATAAAAAAGAGGAAAAAAATAGAACTGAGAGGAGAAAAGGAAAAAAATAAAGTTTGAGAAAAAAGAAAAAAATGTAGAAGAAAAAAATAAAAACAAAAAATTAAAAAAAAACAATGGTTGAGAAAAAATAAAAATCAAAGAAAAAGAAAAGAGAAAAAAAAAGTTGAGAGGCAAATGAGCATGTAGAGTTGTTTAAAAATATTTGAGGTATAGAGGGGCAAAAAAGTAGTTGTTTTATACATAAAAAGGAAGGAAAAATATTTTTATAAGACCTTTCTTATGGGGGACAAAAATACAAAGCCACTCCTTTGAAGGCCATTTGTGTAGTTGTCCCCTTTTCTCTTTTCATTATCCCTAACCTTTGTTTGAAAAGTTATCTTGTAATTCAAATTAGTGTAATTATTAGAGTAGTAATTACAAATGTAATAATTATACGGTGTAGTAATTATAATGACCTATTTATTTGTTATAATGTAACTATAGTGTAATTACAAATGTACTGTTTGATTGTACAAGTGTAATTATAATGTTAAATTAAATTTTAATATAAAAGTTAATTATAAAAATTAGAAGTTAATATTTAACAAATATGTATCTTTATAAATAATGTTAAATTAAATATTTAAGATACATATTATTTCTTGGAAATATGTTAGTAAATAACTATATATTTGTAACTAATATTATAAAAAATAAATGATATATATTTTTTAAATTAATAATATTTAATTTAATTAATTTTAAAAGCTAAAAGTATATATTTTGTAAGAACATCATGAAGTTCATTTGACAAAAGAATTAATATTATAAATATAACATTATAAAATTATTCAAATGTTTGATAAAAAAAATCAATTCTAATTAAAACAATGAATGACGTGCAATATGAAATAACAAGTCAATACTACTAAAGCAAATAAATTGGTACAAAAATTATAACATGAATTCAAAAAAAATTTAACATAATACTTTTATATCAAATTTCAACATAACATAAAACAAGTTACACCAAAACTAAAGTAAATATAATTCAAAAGAAAAGAAAAATATAAGTTCTATAATCTCATTCAATAATAAAATTATACTGTAATTCAAACACTAGAATAATAACGTAGTTATGTTATAAGAAGAAAATAAGATTTAAAAAAATACGAGCAATTACTTTGAGCCCAAAAAGTAGAGGTAGTGGAATGAGAAGAAAGGAAATGAAAGATAAATAATGAAAAATGAAAAAAATTCAAAAATTTTAAAAAAATTAAAATAATAGAAGTAAAAAATAAAGTAAAAAGAAATAAAAATAAAAACAAAGAGGAAGAAATTAAAACGTAACCTTGTAATAGATCATGTAAATACATTCAATTCCCAACCCCTCTTTGAGAATCAAAGAATGTAATTATACCCTTCCAATTACACTCAATCTCCTTTAACTTGGTAATTACTTGATCAAATAGACATGTCAAATTGTGTAATTACATCAAATTAAACCCAATTTCAATTACTGATAAAAATATATATAATGGTCATATATTGTAAGAAAAATATATATACAAAGTGTATATGTCACGACCCGAATTCTCAGGTCATGATGGCACCTACAACCCCCCAGTAGGCGAATCAATCCCCGTATCCTGGAATGATTAGTAATGGGCAACTACCTAACCAATATGCACCATAAGCAGAAATAAGCGGAAGCAGAAAGTAAAGATAGACAAAGCGGAAGCAATAACCAGAATATATTTACATAATGAAACTACACCAACCCAAGACTTGGTATCGATAGTACATGAGCTTCTAATAGAATATAAGCTAGAAATAACAAAATAATAAGTACAACTGTCTCCGAATATACAAAGAGTAGCAGTACAAAAGATGAGATATGGTAAAGCCCTGGCAGTCAGGCGCTCACCCTAGTCTTGAATATCCAAAAGTTGCACGAGTTATACAAGGATGTCAATGTTGTATATACTTTAGTTTCTCTTTTAAAACATGAAATAAATATTTTATTTTTTGTTTCTAATAGTTACCCCTAAACAAGATAGGACATCCTACGTGTGGTAGTAATTATTATATGTCACGCCCCAAACTCAGGGGGTGCAACTCACACATGATGCAAAAACTTAGGCCAAAATCGACCCTGCTAAACAATTTGCAAATAGCGCATAACAGTCACACATAATCAAGAAAATACACAAGTATATCTCGGTTTAAAAATTAACCTCAGTGGCAAGGCCCTTGTCGATAGCTCTAGAAATAAAATAACTACTTCTAACAGTTCATATAAAGCAATAAAAAGGTAATACATAACTCCTGTTTGGGCCGTCAAGGCCTCTATGATATCAAGGAAAGCATAAATGCTCTATGGGCCATCGAGGCCACCATGATCTCTATACATAAATTAGAAATATCTATATACAATGTAACTAGGCCAGTGAGTTGCTAAACTGCCAACACAACAACAACAGGGCCTAACTTGCTAACAAGCTACAACTAATAAACATACAAGACAAAAATAGGCACCATCGTAGCTATGCAACCCAATAAACTAGTCTGCAAGCCTCTATGAATATAATACTTTGTGGGATAGGGCCCCCAACCTACCCAAAATCTATAAACAGCAAAAAGGCAAACCTTTGCGACTCTGGCAACCCCTGGAAGGAAATTAGTCAACCAACACGGTGAAAGCTCGCTTATGCTACCTGACAGGTCTGTATGGTCGTCGCTCAGAACTTGCAGGCATGAATGTAGTTCCCCCAGGAAATGGGGCGTCAATACGAAATAATGTACTGAGCATGTAAGGCAAATTGAAAACTGAAATTAAAGTGTAAGGACTTAACAAAAGGGCAAGAGTAAAACAAAATTACAATAATTTACCTTTCTGCAATAAGATACCATATAAAGCACATAGCAAATAATAACCTGACCTGGATCCCATAAGCCCGGCAGGTATAAACAGCATACAATCGTCAAAATTCCTGAAAGGCATAAACAGACGCTAAATACCTGTACTGGACCCCTTACCTGGACCCCAGTGATAATCTGATCTGAACTATCTGAATGTACATGTGTCATGAGTCAGTACAACTATGAGCCTCTGTGGTACCATATATGTGCTTCCCCGTAGGTACAAATTGCCCTTCTATAGGTACAGTCTGTCCGACTTATAGGCGCGGCCTGCCTGACCTGAAGGCACAATAATATAATATAATTTTTCCCCATAGGTACAACCTGCTTGTCTCAAAGGTAAGATCTTTTCGGACTGAAGGTACGATAATATAATGTAATTATTCCCCCCCCTCGGGTACAGCCTGCTCGTCCTATAGGTATGGTGTAATGACCCTCTAGGTCATTTTCTTGATTTTCATACTTTTTCTATATTTTGAGCTTTCCCATAGTGGCTACAGGTCATTTATGACTTCTCAGGACTGACGGTTCAGTTCCCAGGAAGTTCGTTTGTGTTTTAGGCCCATTTCCTTATTTTAAAACTCTTAAGGCTAAAAGAGTTGACTTTGGTCAACATTCAAAGAAGATGGCCTCGAATTGAAATTTCATCAGCGTTATTATCTCTAAAATGTTGACTTTGGGTTAGTAGGATCTTTGGTTAACGTCCCGAGGCTGCCAAAATCATTTTGGGCTATTGAGTTCCTTTTGGTAAGAAGTTAGTTTTTAGGTGTGGGACCCACTTTTCATCAAAACAATCTCCGTAAGGAATTTTTTCAGTTCCATTAAGTCTAGAATGCCATTTTTGGTAGGGTATCATAGTTATTTTGCATCAGTGAGACCCCGAATAAATATCGAGGTTCCATTTGAGGCATTTTAAAGTGTTAAAAATAGCTAGTTTTGTTGCAACTGCTACAGCAGTACTCAACCCTTGCCTACACAAGAGGTTGGCTGCCTATGCAGGGGCCCTTACAGAGTAGCTAGCCCACGTGCACTCAGAAAGGGAATTGGGCGAAGCTGCTTCACCTACCTCAAACCAACCAATAGGAGATCTACACCTGCGCTCATAAAGGGCCTCATAAGGAGCCATTTGGATGCTAGAATGAAAGTTGTTGTTGTAAACAAACTAATATGAGGTAAGTGATCATCTCAATTACCATTGAAGGCAATCACACAAGCTCTCATCATATCCTCTAAGGTATGAATAGTATGCTCGGCCTAGACAGTCGTCTATGGGTGAAAAGATGTTGTAAGTCTCACCTGAGTACCAAAAACCTTCTGAAATGATCTCTAAAACTGTGATGTGAACTGAGTACCTCTATCTGAAATGATAGACAACGGAACCCTATGCAATCAGACTATCTCAGGGATGTAGAGTCTAGAATAATCCTCTGCTAAATCGGTAGTCTTAACAGCCAAAAAGTGGGCTGACTTAGTCATCTTGTCGACAATCACCCAAATAGAATCATGTTACCTATGAGTACGAGGTAAGCCTTTAATAAAGTCCATATTCATGCCATTCCAAGTAGGAAGATCAATATCCTGAGTCATACCACCAGTTGCTGATTTTTAACCTTCACTTGTTGATAGTTGGGACACTTATCCACAAAATCATCTATGTCCTTCTTCATGCCATTCCATCAATAGACTTTTCGTAGGTCACGGTACATCTTGGTGACACTGGGGTGGATAGAATATTTGGAACTGTGAGTCTCAGTTTAAATCCACTATCTCAACCCATTTATTTTGGGAACACACAATCGACCCTAATATCGAAGCACGCCATCTCCCTCTTGGGAGAAAACATCTACCCTCTGCTGATGGACTGCACCCTTCAATTGGTGCAAAATAGGACCACTATCTTGCTTTTCCTTCACTTGAACTACTAAAGATGATTCATAACCATTCTGAACGATAACACCACCGTCTGTCGAATCCGTAAGGAGGACTCCTAACCGAGCAAGTCTATGAACATCCTTGGCAAACTCCTTCTTTCAATCCTCAACCGAAGACACACTACCCATAGACAACCTACTAAGTGCATCCGCCACTACATTGGCCTTACCCGGATAGTAAAGCAGACTCATATCATAATCCTTAAGAAGTTCAAGCCATCTCCTTTGAAGAAGATTCAATTCCTTCTTAGTGAACACATGCTGAAGACTCTTATGGTCGATAAACACATCCACATGGATACCATATAAGTAGTGTCTCAAAATCTTCAAAGCAAAGACCACGACTGCCAATTGAATATCATGAGTCGAGTAATTATTCTCATAAATCTTTAGCTATCTAGAAGCATAAGCAATCACCTTACTATGCTGCATCAATACACAACCCAAACCAATCCTAGAAGCATCACAATACACAACAAAGCCATATAAGCCCTCAGGTAGGGCCAAAACTGGGGTTGTGGTCAACCTAGTCTTCAATTCCTTAAAGTTCCTCTCACACTCATCAGGTCACTGAAACTTAACCTTTTTCTGAGTCAACTTGGTCAATGGGGAAGCTACAGAAGAAAACCCTTCCACAAATCTCTTGTAGTAGCCATCCAAACCCAAAAAACTCTAAATATACGATGGGGATGTGGGTCTACGCCAGTTCTTCACTGCCTTTATTTTCTGTGAATCAACTCGAATACCATCTCTTGTCACAATATGACGCAGAAAAGAAATATATTACATCCAGAATTTACACTTACTAAACTTAGCAAATAATTGATGATCCTTGAGAGTTTGCAATACAACTCTTAAATGTTCCACATGCTAATTCTCACTCCAAGAGTAGATAAGAATATTATCAATAAAAAAATCACAAATGTATCCAAATACTGTTTGAACACATCGTTCATCAAATCTATAAAGGCTACACGGTCATTCTTTAGTCCAAAAGACATAACAACAAATTCATAATGACCATACCGAGTTCTAAAGGATGTCTTTGGACTGTCACACTCTCAAACACGGAGTTGATGATAACCAGATCTAAGGTCGATCTTGGAGAAATACATAGCACCTTAAAGCTGATCGAACAAGTCATCAATCCTAGGAATGGGATACTTATTCTTGATTGTGACCTTGTTCAACTATTGGTATTTAATACACATTCTGAGAGAACTATCCTTCTTACGCACGAATAGGATGGGAGAAACCCATGGAGAAATGCTGGGTTGAATAAAACCCTTATCAAGAAGGTCCTTTAACTTATATTTCAATTCCTTAAGCTCCACTTGAGCCATTATGTAAGGAGAAATAGATATAGGATGCGTACCTGGGATAAGGTCTATCCCAAAGTCGATCTCCCACTCGGAAGGGACTCCGAGTAGATCCTCGAGAAACACTTTTAGAAATTAATTCACAATCATAACTGACTAAAAAGAGGGGGTTTCGGACTCCAAATCCATAACATGAACTATATGATAGACATAACCCTTAGAAATCATTTTCCTAGCTTTGAGGTAAGATATGAAATGACCCTTTTAGGATGGAGGACTACCTTGCCACTCTAGGATAGGTTCATTTGGAAACTTGAAACTGACTACTCAGGTACGACAATCAACTGAGGCATAACATCCATGCAACCAATCCATACCAAGAATAACATCAAAATCAGTCATCTTTAACTCTACTAGATCGGCTTAAGTGACTCAATGAAGGACTGAGATATGAAAATTTTGGTAAATTCTCTTAGCTAGGACTGACTCACCAACAGGAGTAGAGACAATAAAAGGTTCTATGAGTAATTCAGGACTGACTTTGAATTTGCAAGAAACATAAGGGGTCACAAAAGACAAAGAGGCTCCGGGGATCCTACAAAGCATAAAAATCAAAAGAGAAGACTTGGAACATACCAGTAACAACATCTGGGGAACTCTCTTGATCCTAGAAGGATGACATAGCATAAATATGGTTATGGCACTGACCTTCACCCAAACCAGAAGCAGTGCCTTGCTGAACCTGATGACCTGCTGTGGCTGCTGTAGTAGACTGAGTGCTGCCACCTTGATGTCCCTTCTTGACTGAAGGGCAATACCTGATCCTATGTAAAATCTGTTCGCACCTAAAGTATCTCTTTTCCAGCAAGTTACTCACCAAGGTGACTCTTACCACACTTGTTATAAACAGGGTAGAAAGGCACTTTTGTAACACTGCCCTAAGACTGCGAACTTGATCCTCAACCTTACTGATCATGCCTAGTCCTGGGGGCCTGAGTAAGAGCACTAGCTGATGAAGGTACGAGTCTTGATGACCTCTCCTGAATGAAGAACAGTGTCTACCTCCGGACCTTTGATGGCTAAAACCCGAACCCTCTAATCTAGACCTCTTGTTTCCCCTTTCCATTTCCTTCAACTTGTCACCTTCAATCTGATAGGCATGAGTCATAATCCTAAAGATATCCATGTCCCTCAAAAGCATAGTGGACCTGCACTCTTTTTTCACCAAGTCTGACAACTCATAAATAAAATTACTCATCTGATCTCACGGATCGGCCACTATGGATGGAGCATACCTAGAAAGTTGGGAGAACCTCAACCCATACTCCTGAATCGACATAGATCCTTGCCTCAAATTTATGAACTTTTCGGCCTTAGCCACCCTCAACTCCCTAGGAAAGAACTGATCAAGAAACGCTCTTTAAAAGCACTCCCAAGTCATAAGGATCACATCCCTAGCCCTAGCATCCATCCACTGAGTATACCAAATATGAGCCACATCCTTAAGCTGATAGGAAGTTAGCTTAATACAATCCACACCAAATACTTGCATCACCTCCAAAATTTTATTTACCTCATCCATGAATTTTGTGGATCCTCACCAACCTTAGAACCCAAGAACTAAGGCAGTTTCATACGAATGAAGTCTCGAACTCTGGCTGCAACTGTCTTATCATTAGGGTTAGAAGGAATAGGTGCTGGGGGATTGGCCTTATTGGACATTGCACAAGCTAACATCTGAATGGCATTCCTGAACTCTGCATTTGTAACCTCGTGGTTCGGAACTGGAGGATTAGCATTTTGGGTATTTTCCCAGTGAGGTACGGCATGGCGAGGAGGCATAATCTAAAATGCATAAAGATTGGATTAGAGGAATAATATAGTTAAACTATATTGCATGATATTGATCATGAAAGAAGTGAAGTTTTTCCTAAAACATGTCATCTCTTCCCCCCTCTCATATGTGTGGCGCACTTCACACCCATGAAGGAGACTCTACTTGATAAAATTTTCAGACACCCTAGGACTCTTGAACCTGATGCTCTGATACCAAGTTTGTCACGCCCAGAGGTTACCCTGTACACGAAACATGGGACTTAGTATCATGAGTAATCCCAAGCTAACCATTTTAGTCTTAGCATGACATAAGCAACATAATAACAACATAGAGGAAGCATAGATAATGGTAGTCAATCCAATGAAACATGAAATAAAGGTCTAAGAGTAGTAAAATATGAAACTCAAATATAGAATATCTAGCTTTGTCTGAAAAGCCTCTAAACAGGACATAAGGAGTTGCTGGGATAAGACCCCAGCTAACTCTAAGTACTGAATGAAAAGCATCTAATTACTAGGAATTATGACTAGTTCTCGAATGATGAGGACTCACCAAAAATGGCTGGAAATCCTGCTGGGTCTAGCCAAGAGTCTGGGAACGAGCACCTAAATCTACAACAACAAAGGATGTAGCACAAAGAAGTATGTGATCAGTACTATGGAATGTACTGAGCATGTGAGAGATGCATAAACCATAGTAAAACATGCTTAAAATATACTTACAACTGAAATCATAAGATCATAGTAATATCTATAATGAAATGACTCAATACAATATCATAGGCTGAAAATATAGTTATATTCGTAAAGTATAATTAATAAGTTTGAAATCTAAACAAAGAGTCAAATATATTTAAAGGTTGAAATAATTTCTGTGAGAGGTTCTATAACTGACATAGACCATGTGAGCTACATGGAATCCGATGTATCCGCCCCATTGAGAGGACACAATATGCCTTGCCAAGGTATTAAAGCATGAATGGCGTGACCATTATTTTTGATACCCAACTGAGGGGCTAAATGAACCTATAAGGGCACGTAGTTCTAGGACTTAGGGTACTCTTACCCGGTACAAATCGGTGCTAAATACTACTCCCAAAACATGCTATAGCTCATATATATATATACTAAGGCATATTTGATGTCAATTAATCATAATTCATGGACATGTCTGATGTCAAGCTGTTTGAAGAGCATATGGACATATCTGATGTCATGCCATTCTGAAATCAAAAGTCTTAAAAGCTTAGCATAGCCATAATTATAAAATATAATATTTTTAAATTCATAACTTGAAGAATTAGGCATGCAATTTCATAAATACTTGAGGTCATTTTATCTTCAACATGCCAATTTTACTTAAAACATGCAATTGGGTGAAATCATACTAGAAATCATTATCAATGCATGGGCTCTTTAAAACACTTAAGAAATCTCATATAAAACATGGGTAAATTGTTAGAAACCATTAATTGATGCTAATAAACTGAATTCAAATCAATCTCATAAATTGGGTAAGAACCCTAATTTCATAGTTTTATAAATCCAAAGTAAAATCATGGGTTTTTGGGCATATGGGTGAAAGGAATCCCTTATTGAATACCCACATACTTGAATTGAAGCTTTCTAAATCTATAACTTGAGGGATGAAGGCTTGAAGATTGAGTCCTTAGCTTGGAGGTTGGGAGAATGGAGTTTTTTTCCCTTTTTCAAATTGGAATGAGGGTTTGAGAAAAGACTTAGGCTAATTAGGATTACAACCCTTCTAGAATTGTCCAAAATGACCTCACTCAAGAGTTAAAAGGGTGGGTAATTACAAAAATATCCCTGGGAAATAAGCTAGAAAAACTGACAAAAAATCTCAGCTTCAGGTTCCACGAACCCTTTTCATGGACCATAGATAGAATCGTGGCCCATGGATTGAGGTCATGGTTCCTAAGCTAAAAGTTAGGTTGTGGGTCTGAGATCCATGAGTGAGGTCTATAGCTCGTGGTTTGATCCACGGACCGTAGAAATCTCTCGTGGTTTCTGAGAAAAAGCTGAGCCTCAGTCTGATTTCCACGAGCGGGTTCTATGACTCGTGGAACCATCCACGACCTGTGAACCCGACTCATGGTTCTCAGACCTGAGAAGGGGTCTGCAGAACAATTTCCACGAGTCCATTCCACGGCTCATGGTTTAGTCCATGGCTTGTGGTTTGGGCTCGTTATCCCTAGAAGGTTCAATTTTTTTAGAGTTTCTAAGTTTAAAATCTAGTTTTATTTCCAAGGTGTTATATTTTAGGGATCTGTGCACATAGTTTTTCACATAGTATTTTCCAAATTCAGATAATTGAATTGGAGTACACTTAGAGAAAAGTACAATTGTAGCTTCTTCTTCTTCTTTGGGTAAAAACTCAATTATTGGACACAAAAAGCTTAGAATTGAATTTACATTCTTATTATGGAAGGAATATAAGTTGACACACATGGTATAATGTTTTTTTCTAATATTATGAGTAGCTAAATTCATATCTAGAGGTATGGGCAAGATGAGTGTATGAAATCATAATTGGGTATTGATTATTTGTGCTTAGATTTGATTATTATGTGTGGTTTCATTGAATTCTTCAAGTTTTAATTATAAAATTGATAGTTGTAAATATTGATTGATTTCTTTAATTTTGGTCTTGCATAAGAAAGAAGAATAGAAAGGATTCATGGTAAGGATTTGGGTATTTTCCATCTAAGGGTTAAGACTAGAGATAGCTTGACTCACTTAAGCTATTTGGTTGGATTAAATGTTAAGGCTTTGGAATTCAAGAGAATCCAAAGGATATATTCTTTGAAGTCGAGAGACAATTAGCATAACCCAAACCAAGGCTATCTACACTATAATTAAGTCTAAGTCGAATATTCATTTCCAATTATAAGTAATTACCCCATCGCAAGCACACCCCTAGATTCCTAAACTTGATAAGTTTAACAATTATGTTAACCTTGTTATTTGCTTACACATGTTACAATCAACCCTCATTTTATTTTTATTATTATTTTATACAATGTGTACTAAATGCAAATTTACTTATGAAATTTGTCTAAATCTAATATTAATCCTTGTGAGATTCGACCCCGACTTCTAAGTTGGGTAATTATTTTGCAAACGACCATTTCCACCTTCTTAAGTGAAGAGTGCCTTTGGATGTTATTAAAAATGGCGGCATTGCCGAGGATTAGGTTTTGATTACCTTATTTTGTGTGTTGATTGGCTTTAGTGTTGCGCCTTATTTTAGTTTACCTTATTTGTTGTTTTTTGTTTCATGCTAGGTGCAAATATGAGCCATGTTAGTGATGATGGTTTTATTGACGATGAGGATGACCCAATGGGTCACGGTGTAGCGAGTTCCATTTCTCTACCTCCAATGGTAGGGAATATGGTCTTTTATGTTACAAGAACCATGCTATACCCCTTGCAAATGAAGGTTCTATTTGGTGGTTTCCCGCAAAAAGACGCAGATTGCCATATAAGAAAGTTTGTGGAGATTTTCCAACCATTCAACCTAACCAATATCAGTTAAGAGCCAATCTAATTGAGATTATTCCCATTCTCTCTAACGAGGGAAGCAACCAAATGGTTAGAGGAGCTTCCCAAAGGGTTCATTACCTCTTGTAATGAACGAACCAAAGCCTTCCTTGATCGGTTCTTCCCATCTTCTAGAATACTAAAATTGAGAGATTGTCCAATGCCTAACCCATGGTTTTCCTGGTGGGGTCTTGCTTTAAAACTTCTATCGATCTTTAGACTCAATAAATAAGTTTGTGGCAAATAACTTGGTGGGTGGTTTGTTGATGGACCAAACATTCAGATTTGCCAAAGCTTTGTTGGATAGGATAACAAAGACCAATCGTGCTTGGCATAAGATGAGGTGACAACGGGTGTCACTTTCGCAATTGTGTCTAAGGAAATAAGGAAAAAATAGGAAGAAAGGGAAGAAACAATGGCAAAGATGAATACACAAATTGAATTTCTTGCAAAGCATGAAATGGGAACTATAACGAATAGTGTAAATGTTATAAGGGCTCAAGAAGCTAGATCTCATAACGAGGATGATGCATATGCTTTGTTTATTAAGGAAACCCATTACATTTCTAATCAAGTAGCGGGTTCTCGCTCGGGTTACCAAGGTGCCAACCAAGGCCCTTGGAGACCAAGAAAGTTGAAAAAGGTTGGAACAAGGAGAAAGAAGGATCAGAGAGATAGGAATTGTTACAAAAATTGAAGAGATCATGATAGAGAGGGGGATAGGTACAACTACCAGAGTAACAATCCGTATGTTCCTCCCCCAAGAGTTGATGCAACTCATATCAAAATGGGTTTCAGCAATCTCATGAGCTCTAAAGTTGAAGAGATGTTGGCAAGAGTCTTGAAGAAAGTAGAATCTACGGACATCGGTGTTCGAGAATCTAAAAGTGAGGTATCTACCCTCAATAAAATTATGAGTTCCCATTCGACTTCCATTAAACACCTTGAAGCCCAAATGAATCATTTATCATCTTAAACCCAAGGCAAAAGGGTACACTTCCTAGTAAGACACTCCCTCATTCGAAGAATGATAGCCATTACATGACAATTGTCACTAGAAGTGGAAGAATGCTAGATGGTTTGGTTGATGAAGTTTGTGGTCGGGAAGAAGGTAGGTGAAAATCCTAAAGTGGTAGTGAAGTTGAATGAACCTTTGTTGAATAATGATAAGAGTTTAGGTATTGATGAAGAGATGCCGAGTTTGGAATAAGATAAAGTGGATCCTCTTTCTCAAGTTTTGATTGACATTGAGGAGGAAAAAGAAGACAAAGTTGTGAATGCTTCTTTGCCAATGCCAAAGTGTCCTCCTCCTTATCCTAAAAGATTGATCAAAAAGAAGGAGCACACCGAATTCAAAAGGTTTACTGATGTGTTTAGAAAATTATCCGTGAACATCTCTTTGGTTGATGCCTTGGTACAGATGCTTGGGTACGGGAAGTTTATGAAAGAGTTATTGATGAACAAAAGGGTTATTTATGTGAACACGGTGGAGGTGTCACATCACTATTGCACTATCATGGCTAGTTACTTGGCTCCATAAAGAGAAGACCTGGGAGTCTTTACCATTCCTTGCACCATTGGTGTATATCTATTTAACAAAGCCTTGTGTGACCTAGGGGAAAGCATCAATTTGATGACCCTTGTTATTTTCAAGAAATTAGGCTTAGGAACTCCCAAGTCAACTCCAATAATGTTGCTTCTGGCGGATAGATCAATCAAGTGCCTAATGGGCATACTATTTGATGTTTTTGTGAAGGTCGATAAGTTTATTTTCCTGGTGGATTTTGTTGTATTTTGGATTGGGATGTAGACTTTGAGGTGCCCATTATCTTGGTGAACCCATTATTAGCCATGAGACGAGCCCTTGTTGATGATGAATATGGAGATCTAAAATTCTGAGTGGGAAATGAAGAGGTGACATTCAATGTTTACGAATCGATGAAGCCACCGAATGAGTGTAGAGTTGTGTCCATGATTGATACTTAGGATGAGTTAGTTGAGGTAAATTGTGGATAAGATTTTGGTGAGGAATTATCGGATGAATGTATTATAACGTATAATGAGTTAGAGAGAAGGGACCCCGAGAGTGTTAGCATGCCTAATTCACCTCCCTTGGTGAATGCTTATATTAGTCCTAATGATACTCTACCAATTACCATCTCTAAAGAGTTATGAGTAGAGCAAAAGAAAGCTTTGATGACCATCTTGAGGAAGTACATTTGATGCTTTGCATGGAAATTGGTTGCTCCTCTTGGCCTTTCTCAAAAAAAAATCCTTAAACCTTAAAGTACTATCGTCATGCCGTGATGTTAAATCAAGCAGTTTTTGGGAGGCAACCCAAGTGTTATTCAATTTTGTTTACTATACTTTTATTGTTTTTTGTGTGTTAGGAATGTACAAGCTTGGAAAAAATGCAAAGTGTTTGAAGAAAACACTAGAGTGGACCTGCAAAATGCAAGTGCTCACTCGTAGAACGCAGGTGGAGAGCATGTCTCAAACAGAACAACTGAGAAAGGATTTCAAAAAATTTGCATCTACATGACACTTGCAGAACACAGGTGGTCACTCACAAATCGCAAGTGAAGCATAAGACAAAATAGAATGCATGTGCAGAAAGTCATTAAAAATCATCAATTATGTGGTACTTACGGATCGCAAGTGGTCACTTGCAGCCGCAAGTCGAACACAGACGCCTGTAAGTCATTTTAAATCTTTGACCTTACCCATTGACAAACCCGACCTGGTGGCTGACACATACATCTTCTTCTTCTAAAACCCTCTAACACCCATTTTATTTTCCTTTTTCACCATTAACAAATCTATAAACCTCCATTTCAACCTTTGCACTCTCCCTACTCTCAAATCTTCTCTCCCTTGCACTCTTTCTCTCACCACCGCTCCACTACTGGTCAGCCATCACTGTGCCACTGCCACTGAAATGTTTTTGGTGAACCCAAGTCTTCCATTGTGATAAGCTTCAAAGCTTAAATTTTGCATACCTTTTCACTCTCACACTCTTGTGGTATGCTACTCTAAGTTTAAATCCATGATTTTTAATCATTAGAAGTATTTTTTGTGAAATCATGCTAGTTGTAATCCCGATTCCCCAAAGTGCTTAGTTTTTCAATTTTGAAGTTCAATTTTGAGTCTTTTGTTCTCTTGATGGATCCTAAATATGTTAGATTGAGTTCAATATCATAATGCATGTTGTTGTGCTTATTCATGGTATGAATTCTTTATTGGGGTGAGGGCTGAGTAACCCTACTCGATATGATGCATGTTTTAGCCCTATGATAGATTGAGTGATGTCATTCTTAAGGGAAAATCATCAGTGCATTTGAGCATTGGTTTAAATGTGCTCATGCTTATGGTTGATGGAATAAATTGTTTAGTGAGACTTTGGTTGAGTGTAAGTGATTCATGTGCGTTGTGTAAGTTATCTTGATTGATTAAGCTTGTGGCTCGATGGCTCTCGATGATAGATATGGTGATGTCCTTCTTAAAGGAAATCATCAATTTTATTCTTAAAATGTCAAACATGGTAGTAATATTGTTGGTTAATCCTTTAGGGAAGTCTGAGTATCCATTGACTAAGGTTTTGGTCAAAAATTTAATTAACTCAAGTTGGTGTTTGCGCAAGGTTGGCTATGCATTATTGTGAGACTTGAGAAATGCAGGTGTTTCCTTACGAATCACAAGTGCAATTCAAGGCTAGACAGAAGGTGAACCTCCACTGCCTAGCACTTGTATGGCACTTGCGGCTCACAAGTCTTCACTTGCAAAATGCAAGTGAAGCATAGGTGTCCTAGAGATGTTACATGCCACTATCTCAGCAATGTGCCTCACTTGTAAGCCATGGGTTCTCAGTTGCGGCACACAACTGGCATGAAAGTGCTGGGTAGTTAGCCCATGCTGCTTCTTTCCTTGTGCATTCTTTTTATTTTCATTTCTTTATTCCTTTTAGTTATTTACTTTTGCTTAGCCACTAAAAAATACAAAAAGATTTTTTCTCTCTTGTTCTTGGCCACTCACATCATTGTGCAGGAATATATCTTTATATAGGAGTAACCCTGATAGAAATGCGCACAAAGCTCCATCTAAGTGCAAAAGCAAAAGTAAGGGCAAGGCCCCAGGCAAGGGTTAAGCACTAGAGATTGTGCCTGAGGTCCATCTTGTACTTGTAAATAAGGAGGATTAGATTCATTTTTACGTTGAGGGCATGAGGCCCTATTACCTCAAATTTTGTACAAGTCGGTCATTCACACTTGAGAAGCGGCTCAATTTGGATGGGCTAAAAAATGACTTCCCTAATATCTCAAAGTAGTTCACTAAGCAAGAACAACCACCTTTTCTTGATGTGCCAGGAGGCTATTTTGAAGACCCTGTGTAAGAGTTTGATGCCTCTTATCAAGCCAGGGAAGGTTCGATGAAGCACAAGGGACGTGCTGAAGATTTCTCCTGCTTGTCCTCTATTTTGGTGTAAGGGAAGGAGATTGATATTTCTCTAGAGGCCACAAATTCCATATACTGGGCCACACCTATAGCTCTAGGGAATGTCTACTCGGAGAAGATAGCAGTGCAAGGGAGTCAATCAAGTGGGTAGCAGAAATCATTTCTGTAGGCTAGCCTCTTTGGGCCACTTTTAGTGGTGAAATCTCTAGGTAAAACCTCAACTTTGAAGCCAAGTTGTGGTTCAACTTCATTTGCTCCCAACTTTTGCCTTCTAGGAATGATCAGACCATTTGCATTGAAGCTTCTATTTTGATTGCTTATGTAATGAAGGGGGGCCATGTTAACTTTGGAGAGATTGTGGTTGATAGTTCAGAAGGAAAGCTTACCATAGTGCCACTTCCATGCCTTTCACTATCCTTATCAATAAGCTTTGTGCGATAGCCAATGTACCTTTTTTTCCTTTTGATCAATCATATGTTGCCAATAGTGTGATTGACATTGAGTGAAAGCAGGATGCAGATACTCCCAAAGTGAAAAAAAGGAATCTTACAAGATATTTAGGTGTTCCTGAGGGCGGACTTGATATTTTGGGTACAACTGTTGATATTGGTAAGGCTTCTTCCACCCTATATGGTTCTGATATTCCTACTCCCGCAATATCAAGAAATGCTACATCAGAGATGCTGCCTCCTAGGCCTCCACCATTCTCTCAACCTCTTCCATGTGGTGGGCTACAAGAGTTTACATAAATGACACTTGACAACAATAATCAACTGATCAAGCTAGCCAAAGACCTTCCCACTTTAATCCAGAGATCAGTTAAAGATTCCATGAAATATGTTTTGCAAAATATAAATAAGTTGTGTTCCCGAGTTGACACTATAAAGGGGTCAGTTGCTGCGATTGGGAAGGATATGGATAAGTTGAAGGAAAAGGTTGCTCGGGACTTTAATTTCTTGAATGAGGCATTAGAGACACCTCATATGGCAAGGGGCCTATTTATGAGATGCTTGGAGGTGTGTGAGCTATTGATGATGATGAGATGGATGAGAAGCATAATTTGTTCCCGAGGATGAAAGGTGTTGTGTCGGACTCTTGGACAATAGTGCACTCTCGTAAAAGGAGAGGTGGTCCTAGCTGGTAGGAGTCTCAACATATTGAGACCTCGAGATATGGGCATTCAGATGCCTCATGATCATAAGGAGTCCTTGCACCCTTTCCCTGCCATCTTATAGTTGTTTTGCATTAGGGAAAATACATATTATTGGTTGGGGTGGGTGTTTATTTTGATAAAATATTTTGGTGCCCTTGTCGGGCTTGTATTATTACTTTGATACATTTGGTGCCCTTCTTGGGCTTGATTTATATTTTTGTTTGGCCCTTGTCGGGCATGTTTTGAATGATATTTTTTTGCCTTTGCTGGAGTTATTTTTCTATGTTATGATATTGCACCCTCACCGGGCTTAATATTTTATACTTGCTTGTGTGTGTGCCATTAGTGGGTTAGTTTTACATATCAATTATTCTACTACCTGTGCCTTGCTAATTCACGCTTAGTGCCTTCGCTGAGCCTCATTTTCAAATGACTCATGAGCGCATAGTTCAAGTATCGCCTTTGTAGATAGTAGTAGTAATAAACATTAGGGTTTTCTTTATACCACGGTTCTTTCCCAAGGAGATTTTTTTTCTCTTTATTTTTGTGTCAAACTGGGTGGCATATACATATGATATATTTAGAGGTGATTTTTTAAGGAAAACTGTCAGTTTTAATATTTGTTTTGAGTTTGTGTCATACTTGGCTCGAGCGGGACCACTAAAAACTTTTATCTTGGCAAATGATTTGAGAAAATGAGAAAAGAGTGGAAAATGAATTGAATCATTCTCTCTTCATGATCTTTAAATTCCTTGTTTGGATTTTTTTTCACAAATGAGTTGCATGAAACTCAGAGTAGCTTGTAAAAAAATCATTCGTTTCAATTGATCTTGAGAATAACTGTTAATTCCTAGTGTTTGTGATGCCTTGTGTGGAATGGAATTCGTATATTCTTGTGTATGCATGTTGTCTAGAACTGTCCTGGGATGTGATTCAAGGCAAAATCCTAGATGTTGCTTGGCTTGAAAGATGACCTTAGGCCCTCTTTGGATAGTCACTTTACCGAAATCTTCTTTCCTTAACATTGATCCTAGTCAATCCCTTTTGAGCCTTTGACCTTTTCTTGAAAACCATGTTACACACCTTTACCCTTTTGGAATCCCCTATCTTGGCACCCTACCTCCCTAATTGCTTAGTAAATAAAGTTGTAGGTTAAAGGCCTACGTTTGGGGGAGGGGAACATGAATGAAAATATGGAATGATTGATGTAGGAAAAAGCCTAAGTTTAGGGGTGTATGCAATAGTGTCATAATGAGTAAATGAGCTTAAATATGGATTAGCACCTAATTATTATCTTGTTAGTTGCTTGAAACAATCAAAAATGAATGAAAGAAAGAAAAATAATTGAGTGGTGCTACCTCTTTCCTTTTGAATACTAAAAAAGTAAGACAAAGGTGTTGGGAGAATGGCTTGGGAAGAAATTGGGTTGTGAGTGGGAGAAATAAGGTGAATTGAATACCAATGATGTGGACGGGGTGTTTGAATACCTAATAATAGCATTAGGGAGGTTCTTTTTACTTATCCTAAACTGTGTCCTTCCTTTAACCCTAACCTTCATATTTACCCGCAAGTCCTTAGTGATTATGAGCTTCGTAACTCTATATTAGTGGTGAATTACATAAAGGGAAAGTCTATGGTTCTATGTGTGGGCACTTGAATTTATTTAAGAGAGTGAGTGTCTTTTGTTCTATCTTATAATCCCTATTGTTTTGAAATGCATGATTGTGAGTGAGATTCTCTCTTGTTGTGAGTGGCATTAAAACGTTGGGATAAATGGTGAAGTCTTGACCTCAATTAAGGGGAATGAATGCAATAAGTTATGAAGTGAATTTTGAAGAAAGCTTTGAAAGTATAGTGTCAACGACTTGAGAAGCTAATTGATCTTGTTTTAAGTGAAAAAATTCCCCGATTTTGAATCAAAAAGTGAAGTCTTTTGAAAAGAATTTTGAAATGATTGTGATTTTCTTGAACTCATGGTGGTACCAATTTAGTTTATTGCTTTTGATTGAGTCTTTTTTTTGGTTGAGTCATAGTAGTCTTAGTGTGATCCTTGTGTCTTTGACGATTGATTCAATCCTTTATTTAGTGAATGTTTTGCTTGAGGACAAGCAATAATTTAAGTTTGGGAGTTTGATAAGTTGGTAATTTACCAACTTATTTAGCTCTAAAGCATGAATTATTACCTCAATCATGTGCTATTTAGAAGGATTTTATGCCTTTTATCACCTATGTCTAGGCATTCGTAGGATTTGAAGATGAGAGCAGTTTTGAAGCCAAATATGCAATGAAAGGAAAGAAAAAGCCCGATCTACAAGATAAGGAAAGAAGCCAAGTCAAGAGAGAGTATAAGAAAAGCTCGCTAACTGAAGGCTGCATGGGACTTGCGCCATGCAAGTCCTCACCTGTAAAACGCAGGTGAGATACATGAAAGAAGAAAGCGATTGGCAACTAGTTCCAGCATATACGAGCCGTGGATGAAGATATGCAGCCGCAGGTGAAGCACATGTGGAGTGCAAGTGACCCAAAGGGATTTGTAATGACCGCCCCATCATTATTAGGAAATTACGATAAGCTTTTCAGGATTAGCAACCTTGGAGCGGTATTGTGTGAGTTAGAGTCGTGGGGTTGATTTTTAGGGTGTTTAAATAAACCATGAGCATAAAATGTAGCCAAGTGCAATATGTCAGCGTATTCCATCGTGATGAGCCTAAGCCCATCATTATGACTCATCGCAGTGGATGATGGCCTATCACAATGGTCTGTCATGACAAAGCATCCTTTATCGCGATGAGGACATGGGATCAAACCCGAGATTTAACCTGCTCTATCCTTCAATCTTTTTCAAAAGGAGTCTTTCTCCTAAAAATGCCCTAGCTCTCTCCCAACCCTAGAAAAGGAAGAAAATAAAGGACAACTCTAAGAAAAAGGAGTGGATTCCCCTCCCCATCATGGTGACCCTTCCTCTAGAATTCTTGGGACAAAAGCGACATGAAAACTGCATGCATCATGGAAAAAGCTCAACATTTGAGGTAGGTTATGATTAAATAGTAGCAAGATATAGTTAGTAAGCATATTTCCTTTATAGATTCATTAGAGACAGCATGCTTAAGCCTTTAAACATGGAGTTTATACGAAAATGGTTGGACGTAGTTAATAAGCCTAGTCTGCAAATAATTATATGTATAATGAATTGCTTGTACGAATAGTGCCTAAGGTCTAATGTTGATACTGAAACCTTGTGCTAATAATTAGGCGATGTCTGAATTATAGAGAGTTCAACCAGTAATTAGAATAATCTTAATACCACTCTTAAACAACTTATGGTAAGTTCGGATGCCTAGATAGGGTGGTTAAAGTCCTATCCTACTAGTTGAAAACCCTTAGTGAGTTGATGCAATCATCATACCCCAGAATGGGAACTAAAATAAGAACTGTAGGATTGACTTACGTAGAGACCCCTAGACAAGAGAAATATAGTAGTAAGGAGGTTAAAGTGGTGGTGATCGTGTGTCCGAAAATACAAGCTGTATGCTAGTATCGTAAGAATGAGGGGACAGTTAGTTGAGCCCAATTAGTAGTGCAAAACCCACCTCTTTAGCGGGCAAGGTTAGTAAGAGTTTGTAGGTTATGGTTTGAATTAGAGTTAAGACTCACCTTGTTGCATATTTTTAGTGAAATTATATAATCTGTGATTGGTCTTTGGATATGATTGTATTATATATGATTTCGCATTATGCTTGTACGAATAGGCTAAATGAAAAGGAAGTGATAAAAGTAAGATGAAATGGATAAGTATGAATGTTTTGATCAGCATATGGGTATGAGAACCCGGTTATCAAGAAATTATTATGGATACATTGATATGGAGCATATACCTCACCGATATGGTACATGGAAAACCTAGGGTCCCCTGCAGGTCATAGCTAATGGGAAACCATAGACCCATAGCATGTAAGTACACCTTTTACCTTGTTTGTATTATAGTATTGCTTCTACGAATTATAAACTTGACTTAGTTACTGTTGAAATGACTTGAAGGACTATTTGTTGGTAATAACTTCTATGAATTAGATGTAGGCGGTACAATATATGGTCCTTGAACGATCAGTCTGTTAGGTTGATAATTGTAGGGTTAACTGGGGTAGTGGGTAATGCCTTACCACAAAGCAAAGTCATGTAAGTAAATGCCAGATATGGATAAAAGGATGTTAGTAGATACTAGAGGGTATCTTAGTTCTAGAATGAGGAGTAGATGACCGGAGATGGGTGAGGAAGCACTTAAAGATGATTATTTAATGAGCTATATCATTGTATATTGAGTATTATATTCTGTTAATCTTGATTTCTATAGATGATATTATGTAAACTAACTCTGGCCGGCCGATGATACTGTCACGACCCATAGTTGGGTGCTAAATTCTCAACTATGCATAGTTGAGGTTGGTCTTGAGGTTATGTTTTAAGACCATAATACATTTTCGGTATTAGCATTGAGAACAGGGAAGGGGAATGAGAGAATGTTTTAGCGAATGGTAAATTTTCTGGGCTACTACTTTTGAGGGTTGCCATAGCGGTGTGCAAGTCGCTATAGCAGGATGGGCAGGGCATAATACCTGTCTTATTTTCCCCCTTTTCTGTCGTTCATTCTCGGGTCATTTTAAATCTCTATTTGATCTGCGAGCTAGTGCACAAATTATTTAGCATCCATACGCAATAGGAGGAAAGGGTAGATATGATAGCCCGGGGTATTAGTGAAGTTTTGATTTACCAATAGTGGGAATAGTCACCTATGTAGAATTTGGCAAAATGACCCGTAATTTACTGAGTAGTGTTGGACATTGATCATAGGCTTATGTCATGAGGATGATTTGGCTGGTTTATTATTGATGATCCTTAGTAGCTGGGTCAGTTAAGGGAGTGGGGTTATTAAATGGAGTCTTAAACAATGTTATCCCTCTGGTCGGTTATAATAATACCGGTAGTACGCCACTTTTGACGCTTAATACTTAGGATTTTTGCAAGTTCTTTAGCATTTTATTTGTGGATTTGATGCTTTTGGTTAAGTGTGCAGTCAAATTGGATCCTTGAGAAAAATGTTGGAAACTAAGTAGAAACTGGAACATTACAGGGAAGACGGGGCATTTGATGGACCGTGCTTTCAAACCACGGGCCCGTCCTGTGGACACGTAATCCAAACTTCAGATATTGTGCAAGGCAGGAATGATTGCATGACTGTGTTGACGATCTATCCTTTCAAAAGACGTGCCCATCCTATTGACACATCATCTAATGTCCAGAAGAGGTGCTAAGTGCGGAGGAAAAGACGACTCAAAAGACGGTCTATACTTTCCAAGTACGGGTCCATCCTGAGGACACATAAACAGAGGTTCTATAGAGGTGAAAAGTGGTAGCAGGAATGACGGATTGAAGAACGGACCGTACTTCCAATAGAAGGTCCGTCTCTGTGACTCATCATCACTGAAGCAAAGAAGGTACCAAATGAGGCCAAGAAACCACGAGTCCAAGGATGACCCATCATTAAGAAGGACAACTCGTGGTTCTAACCGTCATTCCCCAAGACAGAAGTCATTGACCAGCAGGACCACAGTTGACCCCAGAAGACCACAGACCGTCATTCCAAATGACGGACCGTCCTCAGACCCGTAGTCCCTACCGAGCCCAGTTTCCTAGTTTGTTTAGGACAGGATTTCTTTTTGTCTATAAATATTTTCCCTTAGGTTTTATTTTTGGGGTGTTCACGAATTATTTCAAGTTACTTTTTGGATATCTTGTAACTTTTATTTTGGTATTTATTTCGGACATAAGTTCATGGTATTAGAGTGTTCTTGAGATTGTTCTTCAAGATTCCGGTTATCTTTATTTTTATTTGTAAATATCTCTTGATGATTGCTCAAACGAACGTTAATTGCATGCTTATGAACATGAGTAGCTAAATCCACAACTAGGGTTGTGGGAGCCATGAAGGATTAACAAAGTAGGCAAAGTACTTAGGTAATCTAGGGAGGTGTTTATGCATGTATTATTCTTCCCTTCGTTTTGATTGCTTTTTAACAGTGCACAACGTTAGAACTCGCCTTATCCTTACTTGCCAGACCAAGGAGGTAACAGATGGGAAAATGGTTGTTAACAACGAGATTTGAGGCTATCAACCCTCATGTAATAGCTTGACCTTATCCGAGAATAGCTAATCTGGGATCAAGGGTAAGGGTTAGTAAAGCGATACTCGCGGCCGGACAAAGGAATTAGGTGAACCTAACTTACCGATTCTGCATGCTAAGCACCAAATTAGTTTACCAAGTACAAAAGCCTTACTATGTTATGATCTCATCGGGAACACTACCCTAGGCACTTTTCTTATTGATAACAACTGTTGAAAATAATCTCTGTTACTTGCTTACTTTTGATTTACAATAATTACTTGTTACTTTAAACCCCCCCCCCCTTGCGACAAATAAATGACTAAAAGACTGAGTAAACACTGATTGACCCTAGTCCTACCATATTCCCTGTGGGATCGACCTCAACCTTTTGTTAGGTTTTATATTTGAACAACGACCGCTTTATACTTCTTTTGGAGGTGTAATTTGGGTGCATCAAATTTTGGCGCCATTGTCGAGGAATACAGTTTAGGATTAAGAGAGATTGTGTTTATTTCACTGTTAGTCCTTATTTCCTGATTTTACTTTTTCTGTTGTTTTTGTTTTGATCACAGGTTGCACACTTGTGCATGCCAAGCAAAAGGAGTCAAGGCAATCCCTTACGATTCAGAGCTCTCCAAAACACTAAGAAATATGGCTAAGGAAGGAGAGCATGAAACTCAAGAGAAGATTACAGCTCGATTACTAGCTGAAGCCGAGCAGAAGAAAAAAGAAGAAGCAGCATGCTTAAAGGAAGGGAAAGATGCCCTTGCTGCCGAAGATGCTAAAATTATGAAAGATTGTACAGCTTGAAATGCTGCAGCCGAGAGAGTAAGGCAAGAAAGAGAACAAGGTGTCCAGGACGAGGTAGTACCTTGACGTGTGCCATATAATAGGGGCTGACAGATGCAGCAACAAAGGCATGCCCCTCTATATTATGATGATAAGGAATATGGCACCACTGGACCTATAGTGCTCCAACCACTGGCTGATGGGATGACGTTTGATATCACTAGCGCCATGATCCAGCTGCTGAACCTGAAAGGACTTTATTCAAGGAAGCCCACGAAAGATGCAATCCTACATGTGAATAACTTTGTTTGCATTGGCAAATCGTACAACATGCCAGGAGTGGGGCAAGAGGCTATCAGGCTAAGGCTATTCCCATTCTCGTTGATTGATGAGGCAACTGCATAGCTCTCAGAACTGCCTGACAATTCCATATACACTTGGTATGAGCTGAAGAGTCAGTTCCTGGAGCGGTTCTTTCCACCATCGAGGATGTTGCAGCTGAAATAAGAGATATACAACTTTAGGAAGCTACCTGGAGAAGCACTATATGAGGTATGGCTAAGGTTCAAGAAGAAGTTGTAACAAGTTCTGAGACATGGAATTCCTTCCAGGCATCTGATGGAGATATTCTATAAGGCCTTGAATGCAAATACTAAAGCTGTAGATGATACTATGACTGGAGGTGCATTCATGGAAAACACATATCCAGAGGCTGTAGAGATGCTGGATAGGGTTGCAAAGACAAATCGAGCATGGCATACGAGAGAGGCAGAAATGGAAGAAGGTACTTATGCAGTCAGCAAGTCTGTAGATCCAAATGAAATAGAAGACATTAAGCAGACACAGGCTGAGATGAATACGACACTGGGGTTGCTGGCAAAGAAATTCCTGGCTGAGGGAGTAGAGAATGTTAAAGCCGTAGGTTCTCAAGGTAAAGAACCAAGGTCAGACAGTTACTCATCTGAAGAAGAAGTAAGTTATTTGAATGATCAAAGGATGGGTTTCCAAGCCTCTGGCCAATGAAATCAAGGTCCGAACAAAGATAGAGATGACTACTACAATCGGGTACAAGAACGAGAGAAGTGGTCTCTACGTTCCGCCTGCCTCTCGTGAAGAGTGGGCTAGACAACCCACCATGAGAGAGCTGATTAACAAAGTGTTCCAAAAGGTTGACTCCACGGATGCGAGTATGAAAGAGATAAAAGCTGAACTTTCAAGTATTAATCAGAAGGTAGAGTCCCATGCTGTGTCCATCAATAAGCTTGAGACATAGATGCATCAATTGTCAAGCAACATGAATCCACCCAAAAAGGGTACTCTCCCAAGTGACACCATTCAAAATCTGAAGAATGATCGACAGGTTATGGCAGTGACTACTCAGATTGGTAAGCAGACTGTTGATCCTCCTATGCCTATTGCTGTCGATGAGCCAGCTGACGCTGAGAAGGATAATGCTGAGAAGGTAGCCGAGTCTGAAAAGAAAGATAGTGGTGAAGGGTTATCTAAAAAATAGCCTTCTGAGAAGAAGGAGAAGGGAAAAGAAGTTGCACCAGTCCTAAAACCTTGCCACTGCCTCCTCCACCTTACCCTCAGAGGTTGAAGAAAAAGGTTGAGGATGGAAAATTCCATAAGTTCATCTCCATGCTGAAGTAGCTGTCATTCAATATCCCTTTGGTTGAAGCTTTGGAGCAAATGCCTGGCTACGCAAAATTCCTGAAGGATCTAGTTACGAGGAAGAGGACGGTAAGCTTTGAACCAGTAAATAATTTGCACCATTGCAGTGCAATAGCATCCCATTTGATGGTCCAGAAGAAGGAATATCCTGGAGCTTTCACCATTCTGTGCACTATTGGAGCATTCTATTTTGCCAAAGCTTTGAGTGATCTGGGTGCTAGTATAAATTTGATGCCGCTTGCAGTTTATAATAAGTTGGGATTGGGAGCCCCCTCTCTGACGATAATGCGGTTACTTATGGCAGATCGCACGGTGAAGAGGCAAGTGGGAATTCTGTATGATGTATTGGTAAAGGTTGACACATTTATCTTTCCTACAAATTTTGTTATTGTGGATTGTGAGGTTGACTTCGAGGTGCCCATCATCTTGGGGCGACCATTATTGGTTTCTAGGCGTGCTTTGGTTGACTTGGAAATAGGTCAGATGAAGTTCAGGCTAAATGATTAGGAGGTCACTTTTAATATGTACAAGTCGATGAAGCTCCATGATGATATAAGAGTGGTGTTAGTTATTGATGTTGTTGATGAGGAGCAACTGGTTGTACTTATTGAGGAGAGACTTGGTGTTGAAGACCTTGTAGCAGTAATTATGAACTTTGAAGGTGACAACATTGATGAGTATAATGAAATGGTTGTAGCACTTACAGGGTTGGGATCATACACTTATGCACCAAAGAAGCTAGACTTGGACCTGAAGAATAGGAAAATGCCACTTGCTCGCCCATCTATTGAGGAGCCTCCAGTCTTGGAGCTCAAAGCACTTCTAGCTCATCTTCGGTATGTATTCTTGGGAGATAATGAGACTTTGCCCATAATCATTGCTACAGATTTAGGTGAAGCACAGGTTGAAGCTCTGGTTTCAGTATTGAGAAAGTTTAAGAGAGCTATTGGGTGGACCATCACAGACATTATTGGGATTCTTCTTAGAATCTGTACTCACAAAATCCAGCTCGAGCCTGATTATGTTCCATCTATTGAGCATCAGCATAAGTTGAATCAACCTACGCAAGAAGTTGTCAAGAAGGAGATCATAAAGTGGCTAGATGCAGGTGTGGTTTACCCGATTTCTGATAGCAAGTGGGTGAGCCCGGTTCAGTGCGTACCAAAGAAATGATGGATTATAGTGGTTCCTAATGCAAAGAATGAGCTGATTCCGATGAGGGCAGTCACAGGCTGGCGCATATGCATGGACTACAGGAAGTTGAATGCGTGGACTGAGAAGGACCACTTTCCAATACCATTCATGGACTAGATGTTAGATCATCTTGCAGGTAGAGGTTGGTACTCTTTTTTTGATGGTTACTCGGGGTATAATCAGATCTCTATTTCCCTCTAAGACCAAGAGAAAACCACATTCACATGCCCATATGAGACGTTTGCCTTCAAGAGGATGCTGTTCGGTTTTTGCAATGTACCAGCAACTTTTCAGCGGTGTATGATGTCTATCTTTTCGGACATGGTGGAGGACACTATAGAGGTATTTATGGTTGACTTTTCGGTGGTAGGTGACTCTTTTGAAGATTGTCTAGATCATCTGGGCTGTGTGATGAAGTGGTGTGAAGAGAGCAAGCTAGTGTTGAATTCAAAGAAGGGTCACTTCATGGTAAAAGAGGGCATAGTGCTTGGTCACCGAATTTTGAAGAAGGGTATAGAGGTTGATAGAGCAAAGATAGAGGTTATTGAAAAATTGCCTCCACCAATTTTTGTGAAGGGTATTCGGAGTTTCTTAGGGTATGCTAGCTTTTATAGGAGGTTTATCAAGGACTTCTCCAAAATTGCAAATCCGTTGTGCAAGATGCTGGAGAAAGAGGTATAGTTTGTTTTTGATGATGCAAGTCTGAAGGCATTCGAGTTTCTTAAAGAGAAGTTGGTTACAACTGCTATCATTATTTATCCTGATTGGTCTCAACCTTTTGAGGTTATGTGCGATGCTAGTAGAGTGGCGCTAGGAGCAGTCCTAGGCCAAATGTGTGAAAAGATCCTCCATCCCATATACTATGCTAGCAAAGAACTTAACCTGGCTCAAAAGAAATATACAGTGACTGAACATGAGCTGCTTGCTGTGGTCTTGGCATTCAAAAAATTTAGATCTTATTTGTTGGGCACAAAGGTGTTGGTGCATACTGACATACTCACCATTCATCTCTTTATTATCTTATGGCAAATAAGGATGCTAAACCTAGGTTTATAAGATGGGTGTTGCTGCTGCAAGAGTTTGACTTCGAAGTCAAAGACTGAAAGGGTACAGAAAATTAGGTGGAAGATCATTTGTCTAGGTTGGCAGAAGAAGCCATGCTAAAGCTTAATGATGGGTTAGAGATTGACGACTGGTTTCCTAACGAACAGGTATTGGCTACTTCTCAAGATTTGATCCCATGGTTTGCAGACATTGCCAACTACTTGGAAAGCGATTTAGTGCCTGATGATATGTTCGTTCACCAAAGGAGGAAATTCATGTCGGATGTGAAGAAGTACTTTTGGGAAGAGCCATTCCTGTTTCGTGTGTGTGTTGATACTATGATCCGGAGATGTGTGCCAGAAGCTGAGATGATGTAGATATTGGAAGCATTCCATTCATCCCCCATGGGAGGTCATCATAGTGGTATCTGGACTACCCATAAGATCCTGCAATGCAGCTATTATTGGCCTATTCAGAAAGAACCCCATGAGTTTTCTAAGGCTTGCAGCATATGTCAGAGGGAAGGAGGCATATCAAGGAGGCATGAGCTTCCTATGAATCCCATCCTTGTGATTGAGCTATTCGATGTTTGGGGCATTGACTTCATGGGTCCGTTCGTGATGTCTGATGGAAATCGGTATATATTGGTGGTTGTTGACTATGTGTCTAAGTGGGTGGAGGCGGTTGCGCTTCCAAGCAATGAAGGTAAATGTGTCACCGTGTTCTTGAAAAAGAACATCTTATCAAAGTTCGGTACGCCAAGAGCTATTATTAGTGATGGAGGCTCTCACTTTTGCAACAAGTTGTTTCGTGCTTTGCTTGAAAAAATATTGAGTGAAACACAGAGCTGCAACCCCTTATCATCCTCAGACAAGTGGGCAAGTGGAAGTTTCCAACAGAGAAATCAAGTCAATCCTATCCAAGACTGTTAATGCTAATAGAAAGGATTGGTCGCGAAAGCTAGATGATGCTTTATGGGCATACCAGACTGCATACAAGACTCCTATAGGCATGTCACCATATCAGCTTCTATTTGGTAAGGCGTTCCATCTTCTGGTTAAACTAGAGCACAAGGCCATGTGGGCTTTAAAAAAGCTGAACTTGTAGTGGGGTGCAGCATCATTGCAGAAGTTAGGACAGTTGAATGAGTTGGATGAATTCCGTCTGAACGCATATGAAAGTTCAGCTCTGTATAAGGAGAAGATGAAGCTGTATCATTACCGGAAGTTGAAGTCCAAGTGGATTGGACCCTTCAAGGTGGTACAAGTTTTTCCTCACGGGGCTATTAAACTTGAAAACCTTGAGGGAAAACGGTTCAAGGCAAACGGGCAGCGGATAAAAGCTTACTTTGGCACAACAGAGGAGATTAAGACCATTGAAGCTTGGAGCATAGATGAGTTCGTCCCACTTAAGGAGCTTTATGAAGTCTGAGTAATCAAGCAGCCTGCGTCGTGCCACAATGTTAAATCAGGTGCTGCATGGGAGGCAACCCATGATATTGTACTTTACTTTTTGTTAGTTATAGTTTTAGTGATTGTAGGGTGTTTTGGTGAAGTATGAGTAGCCAAAATACTTGCGTTGTGCCGCGATGTTAAATCAAGTGTTGCTTGGTAAGCAACCCAAGTCTAACGTTTGTTGTCTGTGTAGATGAGGAGAAGAAGTACACCAATACAACAACTACCAGAAATCACGACTTGGTGTACGGACCATCCTTCGAAAGGATGGGCCGTCAATCAAGTAAAGTTCCTAGGCAGAAAACAGGTCTCAAATGAGGAATGACGTGTCAATAGGACGGGCCCGTGGTTTAAACCATGGTGCGTCGATAGATCCATCATCTCTGGCAGTTGGTGAGTTTGAAAACAACAGACCACGAGTCCAAAAAACGATCCGTCATTCAGAAGACGGACCGTTGTTTGGACTCGTAGGTCCCAGGTACAGTCACAACAGCTGGGTCGGCCGAATTTTAAATTTTAAGTACCCGGCCCGGCTGCTACCCACTTCTTATCTTCTAAGTATAGTAACTGCCATTTTCAAAAAAAGAAAAGATCAAATTACCCCCTCATTCACCCCTAATCCAACTCAAACTCCCAAAACTAATCCCCCAAAGCAATTTGTCACAACTCTTGCACGCACAAGGTCGATCACACTGCACTCCTAACACACGAACAAGACTAGGATAATCAAGGGTAAGTTTTTCTTGTGTCATTCTTGTTATTCAAGCAACACCATCAATAGGGTATAGGTTTAGATAAAAAATTTCATTTGTAAACCCTAAATAACTGTGTGATGCATCTGTATGGTGGGGTGTCTTTAATTTTTAATTAATATGGGAGTTTGTTATTGTGAAAACTGATTTAACTTAGTAAAAACGAAGTAGGAGGGAGTATTGATCATAAAATTTGGTTACACAGTAATTACGGGTCCATCTACGGATCGTATTCCATCTATACAGACCGTAGATTAACTTGTAATTTCACCTTGTGTTTATAATCTTTGAATTCAAATGATGAATCAACAGGACAGACTGTAGTTCTAAACTACATCCCGTCATTGGACTCGTAATCACTGAAAATAAAAGGAGGAAATTACTGAAGTTTGAAACTGGAAGACGACTCACAGGACGGAACCGTCGTTCCAAATGATGGACCGTCTTTTGAGCCGTCATCCCTGCACTGTGAACAATGCTGAAATTATGTTTCTTCTATTTCTTTTCGTGATCATGCTTTGTACTAATAAGGTCTACCCCGCAGGTATCATGCCTCCTAAAAGCACACCAAAAAAGACCACAGCCAAAGACTCAGAGGCCCTAATCCAAAAACATAGACAAATCCGAGATGAGGCCACTGAGTCAGAGGAGAGTGGTTCAGAAGAAGTCTATGAGATAGATTCCAACCCGGAGGCCATTCCCAGGACCACGAGGTAGCAAGCTAAAGTCCAATCAAAAACCACTCCTCCCCAGTCTGAAGAGGGAGAGGGTGAGTCTAGTGCAACCCTGGAAGCAAGTGGGTCTGCAGGGTCGGAGTCTTGAGAAGCTTCAGGATCTGGTAGCAAAAAAGAAGAGGGGTCAGGCTCAGACTTCGAAAGTGCTAGCCCAAGCGACAGAGGGGTTGCTAGCAGGTCCGGTAAAGAAGCTCCGACCACTGCAGAACAACATATTGATGAGGCTTTTCCCGTAGATCCAACTTCCTTCAGATGCAATAATACCGGAGTACGGGATCAGGTTTGCTGGGCTATTGAGGGTACATAGAGGCTCTACCATGAGGGTCGGGCACTGAATTAAAAAGGGCACTTTTGGCTTAGTATTCAAACAATGTTGCCACATATTCAATGCAATACAACTGTAGCCAATTCTAGATCATGTGTAGGATTTTTTTTGTCATGTTTCTTTAATTGCATCATGCCATATGTGTAACAACATTCCTATTTGTACGTTTCAATCAACATATGCTTTCAAGAGAAGACTAAGACTGCTTAGTATGTTAAGAAGGATATTTTATTAGGTATTTTAATTTCACAATGGTCGTTGATGTGCCGCTAATTTACGTCACTTTCGACTCCTTTTAACTAAGAACAATCGTATGTTTTCAAGCAACCGTTGTTGTTTTTGATGTTTTTATGTTGTATTTGTAGGAAATGGAAACAAACACGGAAACGGAAGGAAATACGCGAAAAATAACATTCTGCCTAAGAGTGACGGCCTGAGTGACGGCCCGTCATACATGTGACGGTCCGTCACAGTGACCGTCACACCAACGCAACAACTTCAGGCGGCATCACTGGTTAGCAGTGACGGTCCAGGCGACGGTCCGTCACTGGCTTGACGGTCCGTCAGCCTGGCCGTCAAGTTAAGGCAGACGCGCGTCAGCGGCTGTCCGCGTTTAGGACTCCTAACCCGTTTTGGATTTGGTTTCTTTGACTCCTATAAATACCCTATGATAGGTTTAGTTTATTTATTATTCACCCATTAGTTTAAAACACGTTTTTAGTTATTTTGGAGAGCAAACAACACGGTTCATTGGTATTTAACTCGTGTTCTTGATTCGTTCGTGAGTTCTTGGTATTTCTTGTTCTTGGATATTGGAAGATTGATTGTTTCATTATATTGTAAGACTTTTCTTCCCTTTATTATGAATACAACTATTTTCTCTTCTTCTTCGAGCATGAGTAACTAAATCTCCCGCAACTAGGGTTGTGGGAGCCATGGCTAAAGTAGCGATATAGATTCCGGGTAGCGACGGGTTCAATTTACATGTAGTCACGTTGTTAATCATTCATTATGTCACGTTTTCTAGTGGTTGCAAACATTAGAACATGCCTAGGTTTAATTTGCTTGAGTAAAGAGATTAAAACCGGGAAACATGATTAACGACAAGGATTCGAGACTTCCAACTCTCGTCTTAATGATTAATGCCGTAACTGGATTAATCTACTTGATGTTTAGGATTGAAAGCTAAAAAGCACATCTTTTCGAGGTCGAGAGAATAGAAAAGGAAATTTGTTTATTTGGTCGAGAGACGTTTAGACGATACCATTGACGCAATCACATCGTGACACGCATATAGAAAGAACCCTGTAACGCCTAGAATCGATTGTTACAACGCATGGTGAACACGTCCCTAGTTCGCCTTCTCTCATATTGATTAAAACTCACACATTTATTACTTGTTTTGTTTACGATTTGTTCACACAAAACCCCCCCTTTTTACCAGAAACTATTGACCATCATTCACGTACTTCACTAAAGGCTTAATCTTCACCATATTCTCTGTGGGATTCGACACCAACCTTGTTGGGTTCTTTACTTGACTACGACCGCTTACGCTTCATTAATTTGAGGTGTAGTTTGGGCGTTATCAAAAAGTGGCGCCATTGCCGGGGAATACGGTTGTTTATTAAGTCTGGTGTGTTTATTTGACTCTTAGTCATACTTTCCTGCTTTTACTTTTATTCGTTGTTTTTGTTTATTATAGGGTATATAGTTGTGCATATGGTTGTTTATTAAGTTTGGGGTGTCTTGATGAAGTCTGAGTAATCAAGACACCCGCGTCGTGCCGCGACGTTAAATCAGGCGTTGTATGGGAGGCAACCCATAAATTGTTGTTGTAATATAGTCTAATTAATTCGTGGGGAAACCTGTGAGTCACCACCGAGGGTTTTTGTTGCCGTGTTTCTTTTCCCTTCGGTGTGCTATCTAGTAGAACCGGCATGTTTAGGTTGTTATTTTAAATTTTTTAGTGTCTATAGTGATGATCATGGCATTTTTGTTAACTAAAACGAGGCCCCTTTGAAAAATAATTTCTGGTTTTGTACTTATGTTGAAACGATTGACTGTCTGGATCCTTGAATGTCATTGTGTGATTATGATTAGAATGAGTATGCTTAAGTCGAGCGGTTGTTTGATAGTTGGTAGTGATATAGTTTCTTGGTGCTAAGAGTGTGTGAGATTAATTGTTATAAATTCTTACTCTGTGCATGCATCTAGAACTTGCCCAGTCTATTTTGTTAAGTTTGAAGTTTGGTTGCTTAGGAAAGGATCACAGGCCCTTTTTGTGTGCAGTCCACTTAACCTAAAAGACCCTCCAAATATAAATAATCCCTTGATCCCTGTTTGAGCCATAATTGACCTTATTCTTTCAATAACCTGTCACCATTCCCGTTTAACTTTGAATCCCTATTTTGGCCCTAGTCCTTCCTTGGATATCGTGCACCTCAACCCAGGCAATCAGCCTAAGTTGAGGGTGGCTACTACATAGGTGAATGATAAGAAAAAGAGGATGGAGAAGATTGGTTGTGAATAGAATGAAAATTCGGGTGTGTGCCTAAGAAAAGAAAAATAAAAAGAAGTGAAAAAGATCGAAAAAGTAACAAAAAGAATTCTCAAAATAAAGAGGCCGCATCTGTAGCTAGAAAGAAGGAAATAAAAAGGTGAATAAGGATGGACAAGTAAGTTATGTGGTAATAAGACGTCGGTAGTTCCAAGGAGGGCTTAGTCACTAACCCCTAAATGTATCCTACCTGCACCTGAAGCCTCATTACAAGCCTAAACAAGTCCTGTAGTGATCCTGAGCGGCTTTCTGAAGAACTGAAATAGAATAGTAAGGGCAAGCCTATGGTATCGCATGTGCATTGTTTGAAATCGTTCGTGAGTGTGAGCGCTTACCTAGTCCCAAATCTTGTGTGTGGGATTTCTTTGTGGTGAGGGCACCAAGATATCTGTATTGTCTATTGATTGTTAGGATAGCTGCGCGTGTGTATGTAGAATGTTCTATCATATCGGAATGACATGTTTGGATCCTTGCAAGTTAGTGTTTCATACAGTCGTGTGCTACGAGGGAGCTTGATTTAATGGAATAAGTTTTGAATGACTATGAGTTGCTATAGACACGAGTTTGTTTCTTAGTTGAGTCGTCTTATTGTTGTTATGTTATGTTGCTTGAGGACAAGCGGACGTTTTAAGTTGAGAGTGTTGATGTGCCGCTAATTTACGTCACATTCGACTCCTTTTAACTAAGAACAATCGTACGTTTTCAAGCAACCGTTGTTGTTTTTGATGTTTTTATGTTGTATTTATAGGAAATGGAAACAAACACGGAAACGGAAGGAAATACGCGAAAAACAACATTCTGCCTAAGAGTGACGGCCCGTCACACATGTGACGGTCCGTCACAGTGACCGTCACACCAAGGCAGCAACTTCAGGCGGCATCACTGGTTAGCAGTGACGGTCCAGGCGATGGTCCGTCACTGGCTTGACGGTCCATCAGCCTGGCCGTCAAGTTAAGGAAGACGCGCGTCAGCGGCTGTCCGCGTTTAGGACTCCTAACCCATTTTGGATTTGGTTTCTTTGACTCCTATAAATACCCTATGATAGGTTTATTTTACATGTTGTTCACCCAATAGTTTTAGAACAGTTTTTAGTCGGTTTTGAGAGCAACAACACGTTTTCGTATTCTTGAATTCGTGTTCTTGATTCGTTCTTGAGTTCTTGGTTTTTCTTGTTCTTGGATTATTGAAGGGTATTTTCATCATCTTGTAAGAATCTTCTTTCCTTTATTATGAATTTCTTCTTTTCTTCTTCGAGCATGAGTAACTAAAACTCCCGCAACTAGGGTTGTGGGAGCCATGGCTAAAGTAGCGATATAGATTTCGGGTAGCGACGGGTTCAATTTACATGTAGTCACGTTGTTAATCATACTTTATGTCACATTTTCTAGTGGTTGCAAACATTAGAACATGCCTAGGTTTAATTTGCTTGAGTAAAGAGATTAAAACCGGGAAACTTGATTAACGACAAGGATTCGAGACTACCAACTCTCGTCTTAATGATTAATGCCGTAACTAGATTAATCTACTTGATGTTTAGGATTGAAAGCTAAAAAGCACATCTTTTCGAGGTCGAAAGAATAGAAAAGGAAATTTGTTTATTTGGTCGAGAGACGTTTAGACAATACCATTGACGCAATCACATCGTGACACGCATATACAAAGAACCCTGTAACGCCTAGAATCGATTGTTACAACGCCATGGTGAACACGTCCCTAGTTCGCCTTCTCTCATATTGATTAAAACTCACACGTTTATTACTTGTTTTGTTTACGATTTGTTCACACAAAACCCCCCCTTTTTACCGGAAACTATTGACCATCAGTCACGTACTTCACTAAAGGCTTAATCTTCACCATATTCTCTGTGGGATTCGACCCCAACCTTGTTGGGTTCTTTACTTGACTACGAACGCTTACGCTTCGTTAATTTGAGGTGTAGTTTGGGCGTTATCAGTCGTATATTAAGTTTTGAAGTCAAGCAAGTTGCAGAATAAAAGTCAACAAAAGTTATTATAAATTCCAATAAGAAATTCTCTGAAAATTTGGGTCAAATGTCTTAGAGCTTTTATCCCAAGCTATAAAGATTTAGATGCCCCCCGGCCTACCAAATCGAAGGTCTACGAGTCTAGTTTCCAGCACACTAAATTGTTTGTTCAAATGAATTCATTACAGAGTAATTCATGTTTTTGTAAGACGACCCAAATAGGCAGGTCAAGGTGGGCCCAAGTCAGTGAAGTGGATATATATTGCAATTTTACCTTTATAAATTTACTTTATTCTCACATGAACTTCGACCAAGGTTTGAAATAAGAGCTTATGTTCTCCTTAGATCAAAATACTCCTTAGATTTTGATAATTAGAGCTTAAGTCCTTAACAAAAAGTGTTCTATGTGTTGACCCAATCATTTTTGCATAGGGTTCTGTGTATTTTGTGAGTTGTGGATCTTTATTGGCTTGAATAGCAGGGTTTTCAAGGAATTAGTGGTCGTGGAGGTAGCTATGGAGTTATGTTTGCAAGGTAAGGATCTCGTACATGTATCTATTTTTTGAAATATGTTCTAAGCTTTTAGTTATGAAAAGTTGTCGTTGCCGATGAGTTGTACTAGTTTTGTCTGTTAATATTAGAATTCTAATTCCTTATTGTAGTAGTAGTGTTGGATCCTTCTAATAGCTTGTTTAGCTTAGGATTTTAAGTTTTTTGTTGAGGTAATCTTCCTTCTATGACCCTCCATTATATTTCCACATTCTAGTATCATTATTAATGATTTTAGAGCCACGAAGTAGAGTTTTGTATATCGTGTCTTTGGGAAGCTCCTCTGTCTTATTATGTTTGGTTATTACTATTGTGTAATGATGGTTTTAAGATGTTGGAGGGATTGGAGTTTGTGTTATTCTTATCGGAGTCGCATACAACAATTGTCAAATTGAACGACATGAAATACGCCTTGCTATATTGTCTCAGGAGCTCGTCACTCCTTTGAGATGTTGTCAACATATTTTTGTTGTATTTATCTATTTTTTATTATTGATTAGCCTCATTTTATGCTTCAAAGTTGGCTGGCCGTGAGTGTGGAATTATCACCTTATCGATTGGATATTACTCATTCTTGCAGCCTTGTTGATTCTCGCATTTGTTGCATATGTTTGGTTGGTCAAGCTTCATGCGACACCATTGAGTCTTCGGTTAAGAGGTATGTTATAGATTCTTTTTCACTTTCTGGCATGACCCGAAAGGCCCAATCTTGTTGTATCTTGTTTTACTTTGTTATTTGACTTGTAGACTTATACTATTGAGTTTTCTACCACAACATGATATAGTATCTATCAGCAACACTCCATTCCATACTTAATAGCCTAGAAAAACATGTTATGATGGTATTGAGGTCGTCTGTGATCACTTGTTATTATTGTAATATTATTATCATCTGGCTGGCGCTTATGAGCTTATTTTGGCCTCGCCAAATACTAACACTGCAGTATTTGGAGACTACAGGTTGACTGATAATTGTGCCTACAAGCTGGGTAAACTGTAGCCATGGGGTTGGGAGGATGTATATACGGGGAAACACTTATATTATACCAGGGAGCCTAAGAGTTATATTGATTCACGACAATAAAATCTAGTTAGCAATAAAATTTGCCATTTTGTTGCCTTCCCTGTACACATGCTCCACCTCTGCATTCACTTCCCAAATCAGAGATCTGATTTTCTTGATCTCTATTGCCAAATTCAAAGGCACTTTCCAATTCCCATTTAACATATTCTTGATAGCCAAGAAATCTATTTCCAGAATTATACATAGAGAATTGTGTTCAATACAGTACTCCAAAGCCATCTTCAGTGCAATCATCACAACCAATATATTTGTATTATCACCCAAGCTCCTGACCTCAGCATAAATTAGGTTCCCAAAATCACTCCTTATGCAGAAAGCACCTGAACTAGGTTCAGGGTTACCTTTAGAAGCACCATCAGAGTTGCACTTAAATGAACCAAAGTTAGGCATTTTCCATTATACAGTCTGACTTCCAATTCTGGGGAAATAATCTTTAAAAATTTGATTAGACCAGGCCAATATGAAGTAAGATTAACTAACCAGGGGTAGACATACCTAGCCATGTAAACTACATTCCTATTAATTTCCATTCTCATGCTTCCTTGTGACATTCTTCCTCCATGTTTTATCATATTCCTCTTTTTCCAAATCTTCCACAATATGAATAGAGGCATAGCCTTAAACAGAGGTTTTAGTTTTGGCACACAGTCAGTATCCCACCATTTAACAATACTGTGTTTGATCTGAATAAATTAACCTCTGATCCCTGCAGCTGCTGCAAATTCTTGCCAAACTTTGTAAGAAACACCCCATGTCATAATCAAATGTTCTATTGACTCCAATCCCCATTGTTACAGCAACAACAAATCACATTGTCAGTGATTCTATTTTTGACCAAAACTTCACCAATGGAATTCTATTCTTCCATAGTCTTCATATAAAGAAAGATACCTTGAAAGGCATTCCCTTCATCCAAATTTGTTTAAACAAGTACTAAAATTGACCTCTATTTGTCAAACTCTCCCCGGCAGATCTTACATTGAACTTTTCTTATTTTTTCAGCATCCACCATGGCTTGTCCCATTCTTTTGGTTCTTCCTTGAAGTCTACATTAGTCATAATGTGATTGCTTATTTCAGCATTGAGTGTTTTTTGCAACAGTTCCACATTCAAGTTACTATTATCAAAAAATTGGTTAGGCTTCACCAACTGTAGATTCATATCAAAGTTCATAGGCATAAAATAATATAGGGAACCCAATTGGGACCAGTTATCATACCATACAGAAGAATACCCACACCTGGATTCCCACCATATCTGTTGGTCAAACATGTTTCTAGCTTCAAGCATATACTTCCAAGTCAAAGAACCCCCTTTCCATTCCACCAGTTGATGCCCCAATTTCTTACAATATTTGTTCCACATAAAATTAGTCCATAAGGATTTTTGAGTTCTAAATATCCACCATAGCTTGGAATATAATGCCTTAGACACATCAAACAATGATCTAAAACCCAAACCTCCCTCCTTCTTAGGTAAGCAAATGTCAGATGAAGCAACCTAATGGTTATTCCTCCCATTCTCTTTGAAATTCCATAGGAATCTTGCAAAACCTCTATGAAGATCATGTAAAACATATTTTGGAGGGTTAATAGCGGACAACAAGTAAATGGGAATACTATTCAAAACATTATTGATAAGTACTGCTTTACCACCAAATTATAGTGTCTTTCCCTTCCAGGTTTGCATTTTATTTTGCACTTTGTTTAACAGTTCTAAGAAATGCACTTTCATCTTCTTTGCATGCCCTATAGGATAACCTTGATATATGAGAGGCAATTTACCTCTAGTAAAACCAGTACATTCCTCCACTTCTCTGATATGAGCATGAGGAGTCTTGTGATACACAAGGAAAGCACATTTATCCTTGTTTATCAGTTGACCAGATTGTGTTTCATAATCTTTTAGTATCTCTATTACCATATTTAGAGATGTCCTATCAGCAAATACAAAGATGATAGTATCATTTGCATATGCCAAATGATTAATACTATCACTCTATTTAGGCATGCCAAAGCCCTTAAATTCAAGATTAGCAAAAAAAGAATATAGGGCTTTAGACAATACTTCAGCAGCTAAGATAAACAAAGTAGGGGATAGAGGGTCTCCTTGCATTATACCTCTTGTAGAGTGGGAAAAACCATAAGCTCTCCCATTGATGAGGATAGAGTACCAATTATTTGCCACTAATCTCCAGATCTTATCAACCAAACCCGAGTCAAGTACCATCTTCTCCGGTACTTTTATTAGAAACATCCAGCTCACTCTATCATATGTTTTTGCCATGTCAAGCTTTATCACCACATTTGCTGGCTTTCCTCTCATCCAGATGTCACTAATAATTTCTTGTGTTAAAAGTACATTTTCTGTAATGTTCTTACCTTTTACAAATTCTGACTGATTCTTGGATATTAAAGAAGGTAGAAGACCTTTAATCATGCCGCACTCTTGATATCACATTATTCAAGTAATTGCTCAAACTAATTGGTCTCATATCAAAAAAGGATTGTATGTTATCCTTTTTTGGTAAAAGAACCAAATTAATGTGAGTAATTGATTTTGGAAGAGTACATCCCCTAAAAAAGGAAGTAACCACTTTATAGACATCACCACCCATAATATTCTAGAAAGTCTGAAAAAAATGTCCTGTAAACCCATCTGGGCCACTAGCACTATCACCTTTTAATTCAAACACTACCTTTTTTATTTCCTCCATGGTAGGGATAACATTAATACCTGCATTGCTTTATTTTATTATGAAAAAAGGGATATGCTGAATTAAACTCATTTCCGCCCTTCCCCATGGTTTTCAAAAATTGTTTCTGAAAGAAGGACACAACTTTAGCAACCACCTCAGAATCATCAGTCCATTTCCCATCAGCTTTCATGATTTTGTGTATAGATAATCTCTTCATTCTCCCTTTCACAAGGTTGTGAAAGAATTTAGTGTTTCTTTCCCTTCAGAAAACCATTGTATGCCTGATTTTTGCCTCCAGAATTCTTCCTCATAGTTTAAATATTGCTTCAGCTCTTCCCGTGGCTTTTGTAGTATCATTTTTTAAGGGCAGATGGATCTTCTTTAAACAATTCTTCCTTAAGTCGGACAATTGCTTCTCTAATAACCAACTATTTAAAAATATTACCAAATCTTTCTTTGCTCCAACTGGTTAATGCAGCTCTGGTTCTTTTCATAATCTGCTTCAAGTTAATGAATATGTCATCTTCTTCAGAAACCCAATTTGCACTAACTACCTCCTGGAATTCTTCTTTTTCAGTCCAAAACTTTAAAAATTTGAAAGATCTTCTTACTACCCCAGAAAAATCACCACAAGGTAAAAGTAATGGGGAATGATTTGGCCCAGTTCTGGCCAAATGTTCCACTTTTATCTTACCATTCATCCCAAAAAAGGCTTGATTAAACAGTAGCCTATCTAGTCATTTGAATATACATTCACTATATGCTCTACCATTCCACCAAGTAAATGGACTACCCTTAAAATTAACATCAATGAGTTCACAAGAGTTAACACAGAAGACAAAATCTTCATATTCATGTGGATATACAGGAAGTCCACTATATGCATTTGTACATTCATGATGATGTTGTATATGTCATCCCAAAGGGTTATTCTTTATTTGCATCACATTTACCATAGACCATAGTAACCATTAAAGACTATCCAATTTCTTAATAATGCAATTGTAATGTCATTTGCTGCTCAGTATCAGAAATCACTCCTACATGAACATGTTCTTGATTAAAAACACAGATCTTCCTATTTAGATTATAGTTTGCATACTGTATCCCCAATATTCTTCTGTACTTTTGTATCTTTCTTGTATCCTGGAATGGTTCTATGAGAGCAATAAATGAAAATTTATGAAACCTGTGTAGCATTTGTATCCTATGGAATAAATTTTGAGTCCTAACATGCCTCACATTCCAAATTAGAGCTTTTATCTTCATTTAGTACTTGATTTGGAAGATCTCTTAGATTTGATCCTAAGAGGTTTATTTGCATCCTTGTTTTTTCCTTTGTTAGCATTAAAGACGGATTCTGGTGACAATCATGCTTCCTTCATCATACTAATCTCATTGCTATGATTGTTCTCTTCATCCTTGTCCTCTACTGGCTCTGATTGCTCATTATACCTTGATTTATCTATACTTGTATCAACTTGATGTGACACAATATCATGTAAAGTCCAGACTGGTGATGTTATCTTGCAAGTTGAGTTGTTTTCTGAGACTATAATGGCACCAGGGTTATCTTGTTATTCTAATACGATAGCGTTAGATGATAGGGCTGGATATCTACCCACTGTGCCTTCTTCACCTTCCACTGTATTTGAGTTGTACATCAGAAGAAGTGTCTGATAAGTGGCTCTGGCCAATTGTTTTTGTATGTCTATAGCATCTGTAATCACTATATCCTTTTCCTCTGATATACATGAAATTTTGGTAATGTTATAACTATCTCCCCTGTCTCTTTATTGTGCTAGATTGGATGGGAGATTATAAGACAGCTGCACCCTTTTAGAGCTCCTGTACTCTCATCTGTGAATTCATGTTCATGTGCTTGAGAGTGTGTAATAGGTGTACTCTTGTCTTTTGTGACTTCTGCATTTATTCCCCTTGGCCTTCAGTTGTGTCTTCTTGCTGCATGCTATCATGTCTCACATCTGTCTTTTCTTTACGCTGTTTGATCTCTTTCTATATCTCCTTGTTGTTGATCTCCCTCTTCTTTATCTCTTTCATTTTGCAGCATATCAAAGGAGTTCTTTGTGCTGATTCCTAGTTTTGGCACATTAGCTATCTTAGTGATAAGTTTATTAGTTCCTTTTTCTAGCTTGAATCTCCTGCAATTGGGATTCCACCTAGCCAGTACCACCTTTCCATTTATGTATCTCCTCTGAACATGTACTTCTTCCTGTTTGGTCTCTTTCTCACCCTCTTTTTCTTCTTCCACCTGCTTTTTCAATTTTGGGGGCAAGCTCATGCATTCTTGTTTATCATGTACCTATAACTTGCATGTGTGACAGTAGATAGGCAATGTATCATATTTAATCTCTATTTTTTGACTTTGGTTTCATGTGTTTTGCTATTCACTACCTCTAGCTCCACATAGTCAGGTAGTTTAGTTGCGTCCACTAGTTCTTTAACTCTTGCCTAACTCAGGCGAGTTTTATTTATGGTTGCCAGATCTATGTGAATTGGCTTTCCAACTGTGGAGGCTAGAGTAAAAATAGATTTTTTCACAAAGAATGTAGGGAGAAGGTAGGGAAAAGATATCCAAGCCATAGTCTGGGTAGTTTCTTTGTCAAGTGTAAATATTGCATCATAAATGAGGGGTATTATTTGATATGCTTCTTCGTCCTTCACAGTGATGTAATAGACTGGTTTAGAAATTATATTGACAAAATCTTCCATCAAGTTGAATCTCATTAATACATGTATGTTTCTAATCAATCCAATCTTACAGTCTCCCTTTATCTTACATTGCCTGGGTATTTGAATGCTCAGTTCTTCTAACTCTGGCCATTCATAAGAGAATTTCCCAATCACTGAAAGTGGGAGGTCTTCAAGGAGATTCATTTTTTGTACTTCTTCCTCAGTCCATGTAATTCTTGGTAACCCGTTGTTGTATTCCAATGATTTCATAGTTATTGTATCTTCTTATTGCTTTCCTTGTTGTGTCAAGGGTTTTAGTAGTTCCTCAAATTTTATATTATTACTTTAAGCCACATCATCATCTTTTTAATCAGCAATATTAATGATGTAAAATCCTTAGGATTGTTAGGAAAACTAGGTTTCTTCTGAGTGTTATGGTGGTATAGGTCTGGAAATTTTTCCATTCACGGAGTGGTTAATTTATGGCCAACGGGGTGAGGTTGACTAGTGGCCGGATAGATCATGGTATTGGCTTTTCGTTCGGCGGTGGGATTTTTTTTCTATATCTTGATTCTCCGTTCCCCTAATCTTTTTTATTTTGAAGATTAAAGTATAATTGTGGGTGCGTTGCTATTTTTTTACATGTTAATATGGTGAATCATGGTTTTTATGATTTCTAATGTTCTTGTGTTTATTGTTCATACTGATTCATGGCTTAATTTTTAGTTGGGGGTGAAGTATGAGTAACCCCGCTTAGTAGTGATGCAATATTTGACCCTATGATAGATTGGGTGATGTCTTTCTTAAGGGAAAATCATCATTGTAATTGAGTTGTTGGCTGAATCTTGTCAACTTGTGAGGTGTGGAGTTGAATGTGCATCATAGAATATTCTTGTTTTAGTGAGCAAATTTGGTTGAAAGTGATATTCATGCGCGCTGGTTAGATTGCTAGTTGAATGAGCTTGTTTCTTGATGGTTCCTGATGATAGATTGTGTGATGACCTTCCTTAGGGTAATTAACATTTTATTGTTCAAAAAGTAAAGTTTACTTGAAATCTTGTTGGATAGTCTCTTCAAGGGAAGTATGAGTACCTATTGGACTAAGGTCTTGGTCAAAAATATGCTTACGTATTGAATTTGATTGTTCACTATTACTACTTATGAGTCACAAGTGTTTCATTACTGATGCTAGTGTACTGCAAAGGTTGGGTAGAAGGTTATCCTTCACTACCTAGCCATTTGTGTCACACTAGAGGCTTGCAAGTCTCCACTTATGGAATGCAAGTGAAATGCATTTCTCCCCTAAAGTTCCAGTGCCACTGCCTAGCATTTGCGCCACACTTGGGATTCGCAATGACCATTTGCGGCACACAAGTGGCACGCAAATGCTGAGTAGTTAGCTTCTACTTTTCCTTTCTTTTTGCATTCCATTTTGATTTATTACTTTGCTCTCTTAGTTTCTTTTCTTCTGCATAAACTCAAAAATACAAAAAGATTTTTGTTCCATTTGTTTTCTTGGCTACTTATATCATTTGTAAGGCAATGTCCTTAAAAAGGACCAAACTTTCCAAAACACTCGCGAGGATAAATCCAAGGATAAAGGAAAGGCTATGAGCAAGGCCACAAGACCCGAGTTTCCTCTTGCACTTGTGAGTAATGATGAGAAAATAAGTTTTTGTGTTAAGGGTATGAAGCCCTTCTATCTCAGGTTCTATGAGAGAAGGGTGTTTACAGATGAAAAGAGATTCAACTTTGAGGGTTTAAAAGATGACTTCCCCAACATGACAAAGCAGTTTAATTAGTGAAATTGGTACCTCTTTGTTGATACGCCAGGGGCATACTTCCTAGAATTAGTGAGAGATTTCTATGCCTAATGCAAGGCAAGACAAGAATCCATGAAGCACAAAGGATTAATTGAATATTTTCCTTGCCTATCATTTGTATTGGTGTGGGGAAAGGAGTGATAATGTCCAAAATAACTCTTTAGTTAAGGAGGTGTATACAGTCGTCATAAAACAATTACCAAACAAGATTTGGGGTTGAATCCACAAGGATTGGAGTAGAGATTTACCAAGATTCGTAAGTTAATTTTCAAAAGGATGCATGTTTTATAAACAAAAAAGTAAATGGGGTAAAAGTGTAAATAAGTATTTGATTTAGTAAGAAAGACGACAAGTAACATGAATGTTCATTATCAAGGATAAAGATACCAGGGGTGTACTTTCGATGGGTCATACATTTAAATTGGGAGTAACTACTTAGCTTATTATCAATTTAAGTATGGGTTGCCTTGGTTAAAGACACATTCAATTACTTCTAAACCAATCAAACATGTATTAGCCTTGAATTCTTTCAAACCCCAAAGCATAGAAACAAATCAACCAAAAGTCTAAAGTGGGTTGAGCTATTTCTAGCCTCACCTATAGATGAGAAATTCATAATTTGAGGTATTTCTAGCCTCAACTATTGATAAAATTCCCAAAACCTTACTAAGAATCCTTACCCAATTATAGAACTTCTTTCTCAAGCAAGAACATAATTAGAAAGCAAAATTAATATTTGTAACTATCAATTATTTATTTAAAACTTGATGGATTCACTAGACCCACACATAATAATCAATTATAAGCACAACTAATGAATATCCAATCCCAATTTCAAACAACCATCATTGCAAACAACCATACAAAGGAATTTAGATACTCATAGTGAAGGAAAAAGAAAATATACCAAACCGGTAATCATCAACCCATTCATATTCATAAACTATCTTCAATTCCAAGCGTAGAGTTATTAACAATGGAGTTTTCTTCAAAAGTTTCAAGGAAGAAGAAAATCTAGAATGTATTACAAAGTGTACTCTATGAACAATATTCCAATTGGGAAAAATTTGAATGTAAATTCCTTGCACAGATCCCAACAGGGGCATTAGAAGCTTCCCAATTACGCAATAGCTTTTATGGACCATTTTTCCCTTCAAGTCACTTGTGACTCCACCTGCGCTGGCATATGTGTCCTCCCTTGATGACTTGCAGCACGTAGGTGCCAAGTCTTGTAGGCAGTGTGAAACTCTTCTCCTGCAGCTCCATCTATGTGGGCACCAGCGACCGCCCTTGATGACTTGCGGCATGCAGGTGCCTAAGCTTCTAGGTAGAATTTTGTGTGCTTCATGCGTTGGCACCTACAACATACAGGTGCCCTTTTGTGTCACACAGGTCCCATCACACCTTCCTAGCAGTAGTCAGTTCTCTCAATCATCTTTTGACTTAGCTTCCTTTTAGAGACCATTTGGATTCAAATCCTCTTCTATCTTTATTGCTCAAGAACGCCTGCATGTAAGAGAATAGAAGAATAAAATCCTTCTTAGTAGCATAAAATCAAAGAAATAAATCATATTTAAAAGCTGTATAAGTTGGTAGATTATCAACTTATCATAGACATCACCCCTAAGGCTATAAATTTTATTGACTGGGCAGACCTGATACATTTGGGGACTACATATAATGAGAAGATATCCAACAAAGACAATCAATATGCTTGGGTAGCTAAAATTATTATTGAGGATCAAATTCTTTGGGCCACATCTAATGGAAAAATAGTTTGACGAAGCCTAAAGTTTGAAGCAAAGTTCTGGTTTGAGTTAGTTTGATCCATATTTATCCCCTCCAAGAATGATCAAAGGGTATCAATTGAAACGGTCATTCTGATTGCATGCATTATGGTGGGGACGCATATAAATTTTTGCAAGATAGTGGTTGTGAAACTCAAGAAGAGAGCTTGACAAAAGACCACATCCATGCATTTCACTCTGCTCATAAGTTTTCTTAATGCTTGTGTGGGGACTCCTTGCTTTGAGACTCTTGATTAGTCAATCTTTGTCGGTAGTGTTATTGATGTAGACCGAAAGAATGATGAAAAGGCTCCCAAGGTTAAAAAGAGAAAGCTTGCTCAAGGTTTGGGTACTCCGAGGAGTACTACTCATGGTTTAACAACTTTGGGTGCTGATGCTGAAGCTTCTACCACCCAGTTTGGGTCTAATATTCCTACTGCCATGATGTTGATAAATGCTCCAGCTGAGATGATGCCTCCTATATTATCTTCTTCTTCATAGCTTATTTTGGGTAGTGGTCTCCAAAAGCTTGCTGAAATGATTTGTAACAATAACTCTCAATTGATCAACCTAGCTAAAGAAATTCCCAACTATATTCAGAGGTTTATCAAAGCATCTTTGGCACATGTTCTAGACAATATGAGTAAATAGTGTGCCAGGGTTGACACTATTGAGGGTCCATAGCTTCACTAAGGAAGGATATGTATATAATGATGGTGGATGCTACATATTTAGTGCCCGAACTCAGTTTCTTTGATGCTGCTTTGGAGTCACTTCATCGGGGGAAGAGTCCAAGAGATGATTTTCTTAAAGAAGATGGAGTTATTTGTAGTTCAGAGACAAAGGAGGTGCTTATAGAGTTCTAAGAGATGGTAAGAGCCCTAAGGTTGTCTAAGGAGGAAGTGGATGCTCATTAAGCCAGAGATGGATGATGCTCCCAGATGCCCCATGATTCATAGCCTTCTCAAGATAGGCATTCCAATGCCTAGTTCTCATCAAGGAGTTTTTACACCCATTCCTTATTCTCTTATACTATTGCACATTAGGGACAATGCAAGTTTTCAGTTGGGGGTGGTGTATTAATTTGATATTTTGATGTCCTTATTGGGATTGATTTGTTTATTTGATAATTTTATGCCCTTTTCGGGATTATTTTATAACATTGATAGAGTTTGATTTCCCTTGTCAGGCTTGGGTTGTATTTTATGGATGATATTTTTTTTCCCTTGTCAGGTTTGCGTTTAATGATAATCTTGGCTTGGTGTTTTTCTGGTTGCATGTGTGTGTATGCCTTTGGCAGGTTGGTTTCCCACATCGATTGTCCTACTACCCACTCAGCATGAAAAATTAGGCTTAGTGCCCTTGTTGATCCCTCTTTCAAAATGATTCATGAGTGCATAGCTTAAAATTCACCTTTGTTAATTGTATTTGCAATAAAATCTGAGGGTTTTCTTTATACCATGATTGTTTCCCAAGGAGAAATTTCTTTATTTATGTTTCATCAAATCAGGTGTCAATTCTGTCATGCTCCGACGCTACCCCCTGGACGCGACATGATGCTTAGTGTCATAAGTTACTCCAAGCTAACTCATGGCATGTCATATCTATACTAGTTCAATTTTTAAAACATGCACCATGCGGAAGCTAAAAACAATTTAATAACTTAAACGGGAAGAACCCAAATGTCTGAATATATGAGATATATAAATAGTATAGTGTTGACTGAAACAACACAAACAACTGCTGAAATTTAGTCTATGTCTGAAAGCCTTATAACTTAATAGGAGTTGTTGGGACATGCCCCCACCTAACTCTAAAAAATCTGACACTAAAAGTAAATACTGAAGATATAAGCATGTCCATAATCCTCAAACTAATGAGGACTCACCACTGAACTGCTGAGTACGGACTGGAAGACGAACTAAGCATGGTTTAGATGTTGAGAGCCTGAACCTACATCATAAAATGATGCAGCACAAAAGTATGTGTCAGTACTTTGAATGTACTGAGCACTCGGGTTATAGGCTAAGCTGAACAGCATAATAACTGAGCATAGAAGTAGATATAATGGAACATAACTGAGAGCTTAACTGGATGCAATGACCAATTATAAATCATAAAGATAAAATATACTGAAATGAATACTGAAATAAATACTGGATAAATGGTCAATGCAACATGAGTATGAATATGGGAGCTACTATTAACCGACATACCCTAAGCTGAGCTAACTATAGGGCCAACCTATAACCCTTGATAGAAGGGTGTTCATACCTTGCCAAGGGTACGAACAAGTCTGACATGGATCCACTACTGATGTCCACAAGGAACGAGGAGGTACAACCTAGTCTGACAGCTGACTCTTTCAATACCTATGGCGGTGCTATAGTTCTAGGACTTGGGACTGCTACTAAAGGTCTTACCCTAAACTGACAGTTAAACCTTCATCCCCTCATCCGCTCAGTACTAAGTCTACTCCCAACTGAATATAAGTAATAATGTACTGAAATGATGGATAGCTCAAAATGCTAAAATCAACTTAGAATGCAACATAACTATACTGAGGGATATGGCATTCGAATTCTGATGCATAAGCATATAACTAATCTGCCTAGTAAACTTGATTCATGAAATACTGTAAGTATACAAACTAGGGTTTTTGAATATTGTACATAGAACTATACTAATTCTCCAAGAAACATGTATTCAATACCATAGAGGTTGTAGGAACTGAACTTCAATAAATTCCTAAGATTTTTGGAACCCTAGGTCTGAACAATTAATGGAGAAAACTGAAGACTGACTGGAATCTAGGGACTTAATGGGTGAAATAAACTCACTAGTGAAATCCACATACCTGGTGAAGAAATCTACAGAGAAATCCTTGGATTTTTGGGGCTGAACTTGATGAAGACCTCTTCTTGTTCTTTGGAGAAAATTGTCACCTCTTTCTCTTATTTTCTTTCCAAGGTTGAAGAATTTAAGAGAATAGATGTTTTAGGTAGTTTGTGGCTAATTAACTAGGCTTATAGTAGCCAAAATGTCGTAGCTTAGGCTTTAAAAGAGGTAGGAAAAGTCCAGAATTCCCTTAGAAATTTAAAAGAAAACTGCTGAAATTGCAACTCAGGGATCACGACTTGAAATTACGGACCATACTCCTAGACGACGGACCGCTATCTGAGTGGTGGTCCTACCTAGGAGTTTTAGGGTTTCTCTGGTCCCAGGAATTATGACTCCATAAGATGGATCGTACTCCAGGAAGACGGTTCATCTTGTGACCCGTGATTCTTGGGACAAGGGCTAAGGGTCTCTGAGGTTCTGGTTCCACGAGTCAACAGGACGGATCCATAGTCCTGGACTATGGCCCGTGGTCTGACTCGTGGTCCCTTAACCCTTTACTGGTGGTCCTCTGATTAAGGAAAACCGCGAGTTATAGGATGGAACATGGTTCCTAACAACAATCCGTGGTCAGACTGTGGTTCCTAGGACAAGAACTGGGGGTCTACTGGATTTGGGACTACGGTTTGAGATGACGGACCGTGGTTCCAAACTACGCTCTGTGGTCTTGAACCGTGGTCCCTGGAAACTTGAATTTTTTCTGAAATTTTTATTTTCTACTAGTTTTTCTGAGTTTAGTATGGGCATGGAAGTTCTGGGGTATTACAATATCTCCCCCTTGGGATCATTCATCCTCGAATGAAGACTAAACAAGCTGAGGATGGAGGGAAAGAGCTACAATCCCCTCTAACTGAGTACTAGAAACCGATATCTAACAGAAATGAGTCCTATGAACTGAATTAACAAAATTAACTGCAAACATGTTGAATGTAAGTATAATTGAGGGAACAAGGTATTAAGACTGAATTACACAATAGTAAACTGAGATATTGGAGAGGAACTATTACCTCAAGCTAAAATTGAATAAGAGGGAAAAAGGTGAGGGTACTTGGACATCATGGCTGATTCTGCTTCCCAAGCAGCTCCCTCTGTAGATTGATTCCTCCACAAAACTTTCATTGAAGCGACTTTGTTGTTTCTCAACCTACGAACCTTACGGTTAAGAATCTCAATTGGAACCTCCTCATAGGTGAGGCTATCCTTCACAGCCACACTCTCTAAAGGTACTATCGATGCCGGATCACCCACACACTTCTTCAATAAGGAAATGTGAAAGACTGGATGAACCGCTGCTTGTTCTGCTGGCAACTCTAACTTATAAGCCACATTACTAACCTTTTTTAGGATTCTGTAAGGACCTACATACCTGGGACAGAGCTTCCCTTTCTTGCCAAATCTCATCACTTCTTTCATAGGTGACACTTTCAGGAAAACCCAATCATCAATTTTGAACTCTAAGTCTCTTCTCCTAACATCTGCATAGGAATTCTGAAGACTCTGCGATGTATTTAGTCTATCTCTGATGAGTTAAACTTTCTCCATAGCCTCATGAACCGAATCTATCCCAATCAAGGCTGCTTCACCGTCTTCAAACCAACCAACCGGTGATCTACATCTACGCCCATAAAGTGCCTCATAAGGAGCCATCTAAATAATGGAGTGGAAGATATTATTATAGGAAAACACTATGAGAGGTAGGTGATCATCCCAACTACCCTTGAAATCAATCATCCAAGTTCTAAAAATGTCCTCTAAGGTCTTGATGGTACGTTCTGCCTGACCATCTGTCCACGGATGAAATGTTGTACTAAGATTCACCTAAGTACCAAGACCTTTCCAAAATGATCTTCAGAAGTGAGACAAAAAATGAGGACCTCTGTCTGAGATGATAGACAAGGGAACCCTATGCAACCTGAATATCTTGCTGATGTAGAGTCTTGCATTATCCTCCGCCGAATCCGTAGTCCTGACTGCCAAGAACTGAGCTGACTTAGTAACCCTGTCCACTATCACCCAAATGGAGTCCTACTGCTTGCGAGTACGAGGTAAACTTGTAATAAAATCCATATTGACCACTTCCCACTTCAAAGTAGGAATGCTAATCTCATGAGTCACACCCCCTTATTTCTGATGTTCCATCTTAAGTTGCTGACAGTTGGGACACTTATCCACAAAATCCGTGATGTCCCTCTTTATGTCGTTCTACCGATAGACTTCCCGTAGATCACGGTACATCTTAGTGGCACCCAGATGAATAGAATATCTGGAATTATGTGCTTCTATAAGGATCTGCTACCTCAACTCACCTACCTTAGGAACACATAAGAGACCCTTATAACGAAGCACACCATCTCCCCCTGAGGAGAAAACCTCGACTCTCTGTTGATGAACTACACCTTTCAGCTGAAGCAATATGGGATCAATATACTGTTTCTTTTTAACCTCCGCTACCAATGAAGACTCTGACCCATTCTGGACTATCACACCACCATCTTGCATGTCTGTGAGGCAAACTCCTAAGCGATTAAGCCTATGATCATCTCTGGATAATTCTTTCTTCTCTTCCTCAACATGTGACACACTACCCATGTACAGCCTGCTAGGACATCAACTACTACATTAGCCTTACCCAGATTGTAGAGCACATTCATATCATAATCCTTGAGGAACTCAAGCCATTTCCTTTGACGAAGATTCAACTATTTCTGGGTGAACACATATTGGAGGCTCTTATGATCTGTGAACACATCAATATAAACAACATATAAATAGTGTCTCTGGATCTTTAGGGCAAACACAACTGTTGCAAGCTCGAGGTCATAAGTCGAGTAATTCTTTTCATGGACCTTAAGCTATCTAGAAGTATAAGCTATAACCTTACCCTGCTACATCAAAACACAACCCACCGACTCTGGACGGATAAAAATAAACCACATAACCATCTGAACCCTTTGGTAGAGTTAAGAAGGACTTGTAGTCAACCTGGTTTTCATTTCTAAGAAAATCTTCTCGCACTCATCTGACTACTGAAACTTGACCTTTTTCTGAGTCAACTTGGTCAATAGGGTAGCTATGGATGAAAATCCTTTAACAAATCTCCGATAGTAACCGGCCAAACCCAAGAAACTTCTGATGTTAGTCGGAGAGGTGGGTCTGGGCCAGTGCTTTACTGCCTCAATTTTTTGGGAATCAACACGGATCGCTTCTCCGGATACCACATGACCAAGGAAAGCAACAGACTATAACCAGAATTCACACTTGCTAACTTAGCGAATAGATGGAGATCTTTGAGAGTTTGCAGAACAACCCTCAGATGAGTCGCATGCTCCTCCTCATTCCAAGAGTAAACGAGGATATCATCAATGAAAATAATGATGAACAAGTCCAAATACTATTTGAACACCCTATTCATTAAGTCCATGAAATTTGTAGGAGCATTGGTTAGTCCAAAAGACATGACTACAAATCCATAGTGACCATACCGAGTCCTGAAGGCTGCCTTTGGGATGTCACTATCTCTGACTCTGAGCTGATGATAGCCGGATCTGAGGTCTATCTTGGAAAAACAACTAGCACCCTGAAGTTGGTCGAACAAGTCATCAATCCTAGGGATAGGATATTTGTTCTTGATTGTGACTTTGTTCAACTGACGGTAGTTAATTCACATCCTGAGAGAACCATCCTTCTTACGCACGAACAATACTAGAGCACCCCATGGAGAGATACTGGGTCTAATAAAGCTCTTATCGAGAAGGTCTTTCAACTATTCTTTCAATTCCTTAAGCTCAGCTAGAGCCATTCTGTAAGGAGGAATCAAAATAGGCTGGGTATCTGAAAATAGATCTATTCCAAAGTCGATTTCCCTTTCGGGAGGAGCTGCTGGGAGATCTTCTTGGAATACTTCTGGAAAATCATTCACTACTGGGAGTGACTTAAGAGTTCGAGTCTAGGAGCTTGAATCCCTAACCCAAAGAAGATGATAAATATACCTTTTGGAAACCATTTTTCTTGCCTTAAGGTAAGAGATACACCGACCTGAAGGCACTGAATTACTACCCTTCCACTCTAATATTGGCTTGTTAGGAAACTAAAACTGAACAATCCTAGTTCTACAATTGACAGAGGCATAACTGGAATGTAACCAATCCATTCTTAGAATGACATCAATATCTACCATTTCTAACTCTACAAGATCTGATGAGGTGATTTTTTGGGAAACTGTGACAGGGAAATTTCTGTATACCCATCTAGCTATAACTAGGTCACTAACTGGAGTAGTAACTGAGAGGGGTTCTGGGAGAATTTCTGGTCTGACATCAAAATTTACTACTATATAAGAAGTTTTAAAGGAAAGTGTAGCCCCTGGATCTAACAATGCATAGACATCAGTATTAAAGACTCGCAAAGTACCCGTGACCACATCAGGAGAATCCTCCTGATCCTGTCAAGCATGAAGAGCATATAACCTATTCTGGAACTGACCACCACTTGTTCCAGATAAGGCACCCTGCTGAGTGGGGTGACCTGATAGAGCTGCTATAGAACTAGTTTGAGTCTGTGGGCGAACATCCTTACCCTTTTGAGAAGCTACGGGACAATCCCTCATCATGTGGCCTGACTTACCACACCTAAAGAAATCTCCACTTCCTACCAAGCACTCACCTTGGTGGTTTCTACCAGACTTTCTACACACTGGGTTAGTGCACCCACGAGTAACTGTACCTTGGGACTTAAAGCCAGATGCTCTATCCCGTCGATCCTTCTTGAACTTAAGCATTGGGGCACTAGCAGAAGATAGAGCTGGAACTGAATTTTTCTAGCGATATTGAGAGCGGTTGCCACCCTTTGACCTCTGCTGATAGTGGCTATAATCACCTGTCCTAACTGTCTTAGCATATCCTCCCCTTTCCTTAATCTTCTCCTCCTCAATCTGTTGAGCATAGGTAACTAATCTGGAGAAGTCTATCTCCTTACTGAGCATGATCGTCTTGCATTCCTTAACCACATCATCAGGCAATCCAGACACGAACTTGCTCATACGAGGTCTAGAGTCAGATACCATTGCCGGAGTGTGCTTGGATAGCTGAGTGAACTTTAGAGCATAACCCTTTACGCTTATGTCATCTTGCTTTAGGTTGATAAACTCATGAACCTTGGCTTTCCTGAGCTCTAGAGGGAAGAACCGGTCAAGAAAAGCAGTCTTGAAAAGATCTCAAGTCACTGGTCCTACATTTGCACAACGAGATTCCTTCTATTGTTGGTACTAAGTGTAGGACACTCCTTTCAGCTAATAACCAGCCAAGTCTGCAACCTCGACTGGGGTGTCACCCATAATGTCTGTCACCTTCTGAATATCATCTAAGAACTCATGGGGATCCTCTTCCAACATGGACCCATGAAACTCTGGAGGGTTCATGTGTTTGAAAACCTGGATCCTGGATATAACAGCGTTAATCTGAGGTGGAGTTGGTGCCACAACCTGCTGATTGACCTGGGTGGTCATGGCTTAAGCAAGCACTTGAAAAGCATCCCTCAATTCGACATGCGTAACCCGCTTATTCAATAGGTCTGCTGGAGCTGCTGGCTGAATCCTAGCATTAGCTCTTCTAGGAGGCATTTTTCTGAAATGCGAAGAGCATGAGTTAGAATAGAAGGAGGTTAAACAGTGTTCATACTCTATAGCATGAGCTGGAAAAGAATGAAGGGAAGCTATTCCTAATGACGTCTCATAGCTCCTCCTCTATAAGTGTGGCGCACTTCACACCCATGAACTAGACTCTACTTGATGTGGCTTTAATACACCCTAGGACACTTGAACCTTAGGCTCTGATACCAAATTTGTCACGCCCTGAGGCTACCCCCTAGACGCGACACGGTGCTTAATGTCATAAGTGACCCCAAGCTAACCCATAGCATGGCATATTTATACAAGTTTAAGTTTTAAAACATGCATTGTGCGGAAGCTAAAAACAATTTAATAACTAAAATGGGAAGAACCCAAATGTCTAAATATATGATATATATAAATAGAATAGTGCTGATTTAAACAACACTAACAACTGCTGAAATCTAGTCTATGTCTGAAAGCCTTCTAACTTAATAGGAGTTGCTGGAACATGCCCCCAGCTAACTCTAACAAATCTGACACTAAAAGTAAATACTGAAGATATAAGCATGTACATCATCCTCGAACTAATGAGGACTCACCACTAAAATGCTGAGTACGGACTGGAAGTCGAACTAAGCACAGTCTGAACGCTAAGCGCCTGAACCTACATCATAAAATGATGTAGAACAAAAGTGTGCGTCAGTACTTTGAATGTACTGATCATGTGAAATATAGGCTAAGATGAACAACATAATAACTGAGCATAGGAGTAGATATACTGGAATATAAGTGAGAGCTATACTGGATGCAATGACAAATTATAAATCATAAAGATAAAATATGTTGAACTGAATACTGGATAAATGGTCAATGCAACATGAATATGACTGTGGGAGCTATTATTAACCGACATTCCCCAAGATGAGATAACTATGGGGCCAACCTGTAACCCTTGATGGAAGGGTGTTCATACCTTGCCAAGGGTACGAACAAGTCTAACGTGGATCCACTACTGATGTTCATAAGGGACGAGGAGGTACAACCTAGTCTGACATCTGAATCCTTCAATACCTATGTTAGCACCATAGTTTTGAGACTTAGGGACTGGTACTAAAGGTCTTAGCCTAAGCTGATAGCTAAACCTTCATCCCCTCATTCGCTTTGTACTAAGTCTACTCCCAACTGAATATAAGCAACAATGTACTGAATGATGGATAGCTCAAAATGCTGAAATCAACTGAGAATGCAACATAACTATACTGAGGGATATGAAATTTGAATTCTGATGCATGAGTATATAACTAATATGCCTAGTAAACTTGATTCATGAAGTACTGTAGGTATACAAACTATGGTTTCTAAACATTGTACATAGAACTATACTAATTCTCAATACCATAGATGTTGTAGGAACTGAATTTCAATAAATCCCTATGATTTTTTGAACCCTAGGTCTAAATAATTCATGGAGAAAACTAAAGATTGACTGGAATCTAGGGACCTAATGTGTGAAAGGAACCCACTAGTGAAATCCCACATACCTGGTGAAGAAATCTATGGAGAAATCCTTGGACTTTTGGGGCTGAACTTGACGAAGACCTCTGCTTGTTCTTGGGAGAAAACTGTCGCCTCTTTCTCTTATTTTATTTTTAAGGTTGAAGAATTTAGGAGAATAGATGTTTCAGGTAGTTTGTGGCTAATTAAATAGGATTAGAGTAGTCAAAATGTCATAGCTTAGGCTTTAAAAGAGGTAGGAAAAGTCTTGAATACCCTTGGGAAATTTAAAATAAAAATTACTGAAATTGCGACTCAGGAATCACGACTCAAAATTACAGACTGTACTCCTAGATGGCAGACCATCATCTGATTCCTGGTACTACCTCGGAGTTTTAGGGGTTCTCTGGTCTTAGGAATTATGACTTCACAGGACGGATCAAACTCCAGGAAGACGGTTCGTCATGTGACCCTTGATTACTGCGACAAGGGCTAAGAGTCTTTGAGGTTCTGGTTCCACGAGTCAACAGGATGAATCCATAGTCCTAGACTACGGCTCGTGGTCTTACTCATTGTCTTTGAGCCCTGGACTGGTGGTCCTCTGATTAAGGAAAACCATGAGTGACAGGATGAACCATTGTTCCAAACTATGGTCCATGGTCTGACTCGTGGTTCATGGGACTAGAATTGGGGGTCTATTGTATTTGGGACTATGGTTCGAGATATTGGACCGTGGTTCCAAACTACGGTCCGTGGTCTTGAACCGTGGTCCTTAGAAACTTGAATTTTTTCTGAAATTTTTATTTTCTACTGGTTTTTCTGAGATTAGTCTGGGCATGAAAGTTATGAGGTAATACAAATTCCCAATGATAGATTGAGAGGCAACTTTTTTAAGTGAAAATATTGGTCTAAGTGTTGTGTGTCGAGTCCATGTCGCAGTTGTCTTGAGCAGGACCATCAAAAAAAATTCTTGGAAAAATATTTGAACTTGAGAAAAGAGGGGAAATGAATTCAAGAATTCTCTTTTTAATGATATTTAAATTCATTATTTGGGTCTTTGATTCACAAATGAATTGTTTGAAATTTGGAATAGCTTGCATAAAGTCATTCATTTTAATTGGTTTTGAGAATAGATTATAACCTTGAGAGTTTATTATGCCTTGTGTGGTAAGGTTTTCATGTGTTCTTGTGTATGCATGTAGTCTAGAACTTGCCCGGATTGTAATTTAAGGTAAAATCCTAGATGTTGCTTAACTTGGAAGATAACCTTAGACCCTCTTTGGATCATCACTTAATCAAAAATTCCTTCCCTTATGTTGATCTTATTCAACCCCTTTTTGAGCCTTTGACCTCTTCTTTGGTAGCCATATTACACATCTTTCCTTTTTTTGAATCCCTCTATCTTTAGCACCCAACCTACCTAATTGCTTAGAAAAGAGAGATTTAGGCCAAACACCTATGTTACGGGGGGATTAATGAAATTGTGTGGGTGATTGATGTAGGCAAAAACCTAACTTTGGGGTGTATGCAATGAAGTCCAAAAAGAGGAATTGAGCTTAAGTTTTGGGGTAGCACCTAGTGAAAAACTTGTGAATTGCTTGAAGTGACGAAAATATTGATGAAAGAAAGAACAACAATTTAAATGGTTCTACATTTCCATTTGAATATTAAAAGAATGAAGCAAAGGTGTTCGAATAAATGGCATGGGGAAGATTAGGGATGTGAGAGGGGAAAATAAGGTGAGGTCAAATCAATTATGTGAGGGGTGTGCTTGAATTTAAAATATTAGCATTAGGGAGGTTTGAGTCACCTATACTAAAAAATTACATCACATCTGCCCTAAACTTCATAGATATCCGCAAGTCCTTAGTGATATCAAGCTTTGCAACTCTACATTAGTAGCAAATTACATGAAGGGCAACCCTATGGTTCTATGTATGTGCACTCAAACTTCTTTGAGAGAGTGAGCATCATTTGTTCTATCATATAATTCCTATTGTTGTGATATGCATAATTGTTAGTGGGATTCTTTGTTGTTGTGAGTGGCATTACGACCATGGGGATAGTGGTAAATCTTGATCTCAATTAGGGGGAATGAATACAACAAGTTTTGAAGCAAGTCTTGAAAGTCTAGTGTCAATGACTTGAGATCCTATTTCATGTTATTTTAAGTAAAAATGTTCCCTGGTTTTAAATGAAAAAGTAAAGTCTTTTGAAGAGCATTTTGAAATGATTTTTATTGCCTTATGATCATGGTTATACCGATCGAGATTAGTGTTCCTGTTTGAGTCTCTTTGTTTTTAGTCTTCTTGTTTGACTTGTTTTTTTCCAGTCATAGTAGTCTTAGTGTGATCCTTTGTCTTTGAAGAATGACTCAATCCTTTTCTTTAGTGATTGTCTTGAGTTTCTTGAGGAAAAGTAATAGTTTATGTTTAAGGGTTTGATAAGTTGGTAATCTACCAACTTATTTAGCTTTCAAGAATGAATTATTGCCTCAATCTTTTGCTTATTAGATTGATTTTATGTATTTAACCTCGTATGTGCAAGAACTACAAAGATTTGATGAAGAACAAGGATTTGGACCAAAAAAGGCAAGAAAGAAAGGAAAAAGCCTAAGCAATGAGCTAAGGAATGAAACCAAGTCAAAAGCCGGCATTTGTGAAGCTTAGAAAGCCACTTATGGGCGTAAGTGAGCGACAAGTGAGGCACAAAGTCCCAAGAATGAAAGAAGAACTCTTGTTGTCAGCTGCAGGCATAAGTCTCACCTTATGGCCAGCAAATAAAGTGTAGGACTATGTAGTGCACTAGAAACAAATCAGGAAACTTGTGGGCTGCAAGTGGTCCACAAGTGAGCCGCATGATGTGCCGCGGGGGTATTATTTTCGGGATCATTTAAGTCAAGATTGGGGTTTTAATTATGAATTTTGGAGATTTGAACATTCAATTCCAATTTTAAACATTTTTTTTTTGAATATTGTACTAGCTAAGTAGAAAAAGTACTAGTGACTTCATCCTCTCCAAGTAGAAAACACCATTGTTGTAATTTAAAGCTTGGATTTGGATTTATTTCTATTAATGGTTGATATTGAGGAACAATCTATTGGTATAATTTCTCTTTATCTTTCCATGAGTAGCTAAATTCATATTTAGGGGTGTGTGTAGTGGTGGGTGTGTAATTATGATTGGGTACTGACTAATCCAACTAGAATTGATTATTATGTATCGGTCTAATGATTGGTTCAAGTTTTAATTATAAAATTGGTGGTTACAAATATTTTTTGAGTTCTCTAATTTTAATCTTTCTTGCAAGAGGATATTAGAATTAGGTAAGATCTCATTAGAGAGGATTTGGAGATTTTTCCATCTAAGGGTTAAAGCTAGAGATAGTTTAGTCCACTCAAGCTAATTTTGGTTTGTTATTCTTTCTTAGATTTTTGGGTTTGAGAGAACCCAAAGTAGACATGCTCTTGGGTTGAAATACTTTGAGCATAGCCCAAACCAAGGCTACCCATATCATAATCAATTTGAAGGCAATAATAAATTGCATTTGTGATTACTACCCCATCGAAAGAACACCCATCTAGCTTCAATCCTTAATTGATACAATTGTGTTAACATTGCTAATTTTTACCATTGATTCCTACACATTTGTTACAAACAAATGCCATTTTTTACTTATTGTTATTTCAACACAATGTGTATGCTATTAATGAATTAAAACACATAGCTTGGTTAAATTTGTGTGTAATCCTTATGGGATCCACCCCGACTCGTAGTTGGGTAAATTATATTACCAACGACCACGTACACTCATTCTTAATTGAAGAGTGTATTTGGGTGTTATCAAAGCTATAATAGCTAGGTAGTTTAGGGATTAGACTGTTTGACTCCGATGATACCGGGGTCACAATTCAAGACACAGCCGTATCATATCTAGTTTTTGAGTTGAAGGCACAACAACACAGGGATAGTAGCTTAGAGAAGCTTAGAGCAAGGCTTAACAATGGGAGTCTTTAGCCTTTGATATAGAAGGAGATGGAATTCTTAGATACAAAGATCAATTGTGTGTTTCGAATATTGCAAGGATTTGCCAACATATTATGGAAAAGGCACACCATTCTTGCTACTCTATTCTCCCAAGATCCATAAAAATGTATTATGATATTAAAGAGTATTATTGTTGGATGGGATGAAGAGGGACATAGCTAATTTTATGGCATAGTACCCAAATTTTAAGCAGGTAACGCCTAGAGAATCAGAAGCCCTGTAGGCTGACTCAAGATATAACTATTCCAGTATGGAAGTTTGAGGCAATAAAATATTGATTTTGTTATAGGTTTGCCTCGTTCACTAAGGAAGTCAGATTTTATTTGCATGAATTTTGATAGGCTTACAGAATTTGCCCATTTCTTGCCAGATAGTGCCATATTATCAGGTGAAACTTATGTTGCACTGTACATTAAAGAAATAGTCAGACTACATGGTGTGCTAGTATCAATCACTTCGGACAGAGGGGTACAAATTATAGTATATTTCTGGAGATCTTTCCAGAAGGGTCTAGAGACTCAAGTTAATATTAGTAAAACTTTTCATCCTCAAACTTATGGAAAAGTTGAGCGTGTAATCCATACACTGAGGGACATGTTATGGGCTTGTGTGCTAGATTTCATGGGGAACTGAGATGATCACTTGTTGCTTATTGAGTTTGCTTATAATAAAAACTATCATTCAATAATTATATAGCCGATATGAGGCTTTATATGGGTGGAAATGTCGATCCCCTCTTGGTTAGTTTGAGATTTGAGAGTCAGGGTTGCTTGGACATGACATAGTGCAACAGGTCGTGAATAAGGTCAAGCTTTTCAAAGAGCAATTGTTGAAAGCTTAGACCCTCTAGAAATCATATTTAGATGTTAGGCGATGAGACTTAAAGTTCTATGTTGATGATTTGGTCTTTCGAAGGTTTCACTGATGAAGGGCATTATGCAATTTTGCAGGAAGGGCAAGCTGAGCCCTCAACATGTTGGACCTTAGAGTATTATGTGATGGATTGATAGAGTTGCCTACCAACTAGAGTTGCTTCTAGTATTAGAGGCGGTACATGATAAGTCAATAATCTACCAACTTATTGAGACTTTATCCATGAGTTATTGCTATGTGTTGAATAGATTTAGAGGTTCTTATGGCCTTTATTAATATCTATGCAGGTACTTGTGATCAAAGATGGAAAACAAGGAAATTGACCCAAAAAGAGCTTAAAAGGAGTGACTTGTGAAGTGAACGAAAAGGATGTAGATTCTACCTTGACATACGACACTTGTGCGACATGCACAAGCCTTGGTGAATTCCGCACCTCTCACCGCATGGATCCTTGAATCGACTGAAGGGTATTTTATAAAGTGTGGTCATTGTGCGACGCACACAACTCATGGTGTGAACTGATAAACGCTTAAATCATGCTCTCCATTTAAGGATGTCACGACGATCACATTGTCAAAACAAAATTTATAACCCAACAGATGTCGAGGTCAAACCCAAGTGATCTGATTTAGCTCGTTAGAGATTTTGCGAAGCGATTTCAAAATGAGAGTAGTTGTTCAACAAAACCAAAGCAATAAAATGAGGGAATTGGGAAAGTTAACACAACTAACTCAATTCAATTAAAAGTTGTAAAATCGAGATGGGTGTATGATAGAGCTCAAACTACACCTCAATTAAGAAGCGTAAGCGGTCGCTGTCAAATATAGAACCCAACAAATGTTGGGGTCGATCCCACAGGGAATAAGGTGTAAATTAAGTCGTTAGTGACTTAGTTGACTAGTAATAAATAGTTTCCAGTAAATGGGGGGGTTTGTGTGATCAAGATTTGATTGTTTCAAATAGTAAGCAACAAATTACAATGAGCAAAATTCAATAAGATAGGCAAACTAGGGATTTATTCACCATGGTTTCGTAAACAGCCTCAAGTTAGAGTTCAATCGGGTTCTCTTCATATGCATAATCACGAAGTAATTGAAATCATTCTTACGTCTAAACGTTTCTCAACCAAATAGACGCTTTATCTTTTCAATTATCTCGAACTTGAAAAGATTACAATTACAAAACTCAATTTTATACTTCAAGTAGATTAACCTCGCTAGAGCGTCAATCATTAGACGGGAGTTAGTAGTCCCGAATCCTTGTTGTTAATCCAATTTTCCCGGTTTTAATTTCTTTGTTCAAGCAAATCAAACCTAGACTTGTTCTAATGTTGGCAACCATTAGAAAACAGTAAAAATGCAAGATTAACAACATAATATGCATATAAATACCAAACCCGATATCACAAGAACCTTAAGTCATTACTATTTCATGGATCCCACAACCCTAGTTGTGGGAAATTAGCTACTCATGCTATTAAATAAATAGAAGACAATCATATTCATAATAAGAGAAAGATTCTTACAAATAGTATGAAAGTTACTTCAATTATCCAAGAACTAGAAGCCAAAAATTCCAAGAGTAATCGAAGAAGAAGAAAGAAACGTGTATGTCATATTTTTCCTCTAAAAAAGTCGCTCAAAATAGTCTTTAGAAATATTGGGTAATGCATAATAAAATAACCCTAACACTGAGTATTTATAGTAGTCTAGGAAATAAAGTCCAAAAATAGAATTTCGGAGTCCCGCTTCAAGTTGACGGGTCGTTTGAAGGATCATCAAGCTTGTGACGACCCATCACTTGAGCCGTCATAGCTAAACAGTTAGCTGAAGACACTGCCCAGCCAAATTTTCATGTAAGTCATCGAGCAGGTGACGACTTACAGGTTTATAGGGTAAAACACATTTGGTGAGTGCGTTTTATGTGCAAATGGAGTCGTCATGGCTAAACAATGAGCTCCTTTGTTTTGATTCATCTTGAAGGTTGTTGTGACGGTTCATCAAGGCTGTGACGGTTGTCAGCTGAACCGTCGCCACTATTCAGTGGTTCCTTGACTATTTTTTCTTCCTGACGGCTTGGCTAACGGTCAGTCACAGATGTGACGACCCGTCATGCCAACCGTCAGCCTTATCCAGTGGGGCTATTTGAGCCTTTTTCTTCCTTTTCTATCTTTGTTTACTTTTCCTGCAAATATAACATGAAAACTATCAAAAACAACAATGGTTGCTTGAAAACTCATGATTATTCTTAGTCAAAGGCGTCAAATGTGCCGTAGAATGCCGGCACATCAACACCCTCAACTTAAAACGTTTGCTTGTCCTCAAGAAAAATGATAACAAAAACAAAATGATGACTCAACTAAGAATACAAACACATATCTCTAGCAAATCATGGCCATTCAACAGTTTATTAAATTTAAATCAAGCCCCTCGGTAACATACAAATGTATGAAAAACTAACTTGTAAGGATCCAAACATGTCATTCCAATATGATAGAATATTCTACATACACACACAACAACTATCCCAATAGTCAGTCGATAATATAGAAATCCCGGTGCCCTCACCACAAAGAAGTCCCACACACAAGATTTGGGACTAGGTAAGGCGCTCACACTCACAAACGATTTCAAACAATGCACATGTGATGCCATAAGCTTGCCCTTGCTATTCTATTTCAGTTTTTCAGAAAGCCGCTCAAGATCACTACAGGACTTGTTTCGGCTTATAATGAGGCTTCGGGTACAGGTAGGATACATTTGGGGAATAGTGACTAAACCCTCCTTGTAATCATCGACCTATTATTTCCATTCCACTTTTTTCCATCCACTCTTAATCACCTTTGATTTCCTTATTTCTTGATACAAGTGTGGCCTTTTTAACTTGATAACTCTTTTTCTTTCTTTTTCACTTCTTTTTCAGTTCTTTTTCTGTCTTTTCATTTGGCACACACCTGCACTTTCTATCCCAACAACAACTAATTAAGCAAAACCCATTTTTCTTATCATGTACCTCTACAGTAGCCACCCTCAACTTAGGCTAATTGCCTGAGTTGAGGTGCACGATGTCTAAGGAGGGACCAGGGCCAAAATAGAGACTCAAAGTTAAAAGGGAAAGGTAAAAAGTTATCGAAAGAACAAAGTCAACTTTGGCTCAAACAAGGATCAAAATGGGTTATTTACATTTGGATGGTCTTTTAGGCTAAGTGGATTGCACACAAAAAAGGGCCTGTGATCCTTTCCTAAGCAACTATCTTCGAACTTAACAAAATAGGCCAGGCAAGTTCTAGATGCATGCACAGAGTAAGAGTTTATAACAATACGCTCACACACACTTGGAACCAAGAAACCATGCCACTACAAACTATCAAAACAACAGCTCGGCTTAAGCATAATTATTGCTATCACAACCACACAATGACATTCAAGGATCCAGACCAGTCAATTATTTCCAACATAAGTACAAAATCAACTTTTTCAGAGGGATCTCCTTTTAGTTCAACTTGCCAAAAAGACCATGCTTGCTATAGACACCACAACACAACACAAACTAAATTAAAATGACAACCTAAACATGCCGATTCTACTAGATAGCACACCGGAGGAAAAAGAAACACGACAACAAAAACCCTCGGTGGTGATAAACTCACAGGTATCCCAACACCCTCAACTTAGACTCATGCATTGTCCCTAATGCATACATGTGAAAGCTAAAACTTTAAGAGAAAGGAATACCTGTGAAGCCGTTAGGCTTCAGAGTCTGGTACGATGTTGGAGACCGTCAGGGTCTCCAAGGCAGGAGTAGTCCTCATCATCATCCACAACAAAATCTTCAATGTTAGCATTGTTCAAATTTTGTTGATCAGAAGTAAGTTGTTGAAGCCTTGCTGCTTACCGTTGTTGTGCATTCATATTGACCCTTAAAGTTCTAGCAAGATCGGGGTCGTAGGGTAATATTGGTTCACCCGAGCGTTGGGTACTTGGCATGAACAACTCTATACCCTGTAACACTAAAAAAATAACAAATAAAAGTAAAAGCAAGAAAGTATGACTAAGAGTCAACTAAACACACCGGACTTAATGAACAACCGTATTCCCCGGCAATGGTGCCAAAATTTGATAGCGCCCGAACTACACCTCAATTAAGAAGCTTAAGTGGTCGCTGTCAAATATAGAACCCAACAAAGGTTGGGGTCGATCCCACTTGGAATAAGCTGTAAATTAAGTCGTTAGTGACTTAGTTGACTAGTAATCAATAGTTTCCGGTAAATGGGGGAGTTTGTGTGATCAAGCTTTGAATGTTTCAAATAGTAAGCAACAAATTTCAATGAGCAAAATTCAATAAGATAGGAAAACTAGGGATGTGTTCACCATGGTTTCGTAAACAGCCTCAGGTTAGAGTTCAATCAGGTTCTCTTCATATGCGTAATCACGAAGTAATTGAAATCGTTCTTACGTCTAAACGTTTCTCAACCAAATAGACGCTTTATCTTTTAAATTCTCTCGAACTTGAAAAGATTACAATTACAAAACTCAATTTTATACTTCAAGTAGATTAACCTCGGTAGAGCGTCAATCATTAGACGGGAGTTAGTAGTCCCGAATCCTTGTTGTTAATCCAATTTTCTGGGTTTTAATTTCTTTGTTCAAGCAAATCAAACCTAGACTTGTTCTAATGTTTGCAACCCTTAGAAAATAGTAAAAATGTAAGATTAACAATGTAATATGCATACAAATACCAAACCCGATATCACAAGAACCTTAAGTCATTACTATTTCATAGATCCCACAACCCTAGTTGTGGGAAATTAGCTACCCATGCTATTAAAGAAATAGAAGACAATCATATTCATAATAAGAGAATGATTCTTACAAATAGTATGAAAGTTACTTCAATTATCCAAGAACAAAAAGCCAAAAATCCCAAAAGTAATTGAAGAAGAAGAAAGAAACGTGTATGTCGTATTTTTCCTCTCAAAAAGTCGCTCAAAATAGTCACTAGAAATATTGGGTAATGCATAATCAAAATAACCCTAACAGTGGGTATTATAGTAGTCCAGGAAATAAAGTCCAAAAATAGAATTTCGGAGTTCCGCTTCATGGTTACGGGCCGCTTGATAGACCATCAACTTGTGACGACCCATCACTTGAGCCATCACAGCTAAACAGTGAGCTGAAGACACTGAGCGGTCACTGTCAAATATAGAACCCAACAAAGGTTAGGGTCGATCCCACAGGGAATAAGGTGTAAATTAAGTCGTTAGTGAATTTGTTGACTAGTAATCAATAGTTTCTGGTAAATGGGGGGGTTTGTGTGATCAAGCTTTGATTGTTTCAAATAGTAAGCAACAAATTACAATGAGAAAAATTCAATAAGATAGGCAAACTAGGGATGTGTTCACCATGGTTTCGTAAACAGCCTCAGGTTAGAGTTCAATCGGGTTCTCTTCATATGCATAATCACGAAGTAATTGAAATCGTTCTTACGTCTAAACGTTTCAACCAAATAGACGCTTTATCTTTTCAATTCTCTCGAACTTGAAAAGATTACAATTACAAAACTCAATTTTATAGTTCAAGTAGATTAACCTAGCTATAGCGTCAATCATTAGACGGGAGTTAGTAGTCCCGAATCCTTGTTGTTACCAATTTTCGGGGTTTTAATTTCTTTGTTCAAGCAAATCAAACCTAGACTTGTTCTAATGTTTGCAACCATTAGAAAACAGTAAAAACGCAAGATTAACAACGTAATATGCATACAAATACCAAACCCGATATCACAAGAACCTTAAGTCATTACTATTTCATAGATCCCACAACCATATTTGTGAAAAATTAGCTACTCATGCTATTAAAGAAATAGAAGACAATCATATTCATAATAAGAGAAAGATTCTTACAAATAATATGAAAGTTACTTCAATTATCCAAGCACAAAAAGCTAAAAATCCCAAAAGTAATTGAAGAAGAAGAAAGAAACGTGTATGTCGTATTTTTCCTCTCAAAATGTCGCTCAAAATAGTCTCTAGAAATATTGGGTAATGCATAATAAAATAACCCTAACACTGGGTATTATAGTAGTCCAGGAAATAAAGTCCAAAAATAGAATTTCGGAGTTCCGCTTCATGTTGACGGGTCACTTGATGGACCGTTAACTTGTGACGACCCATCACTTTAACCGTCACAGCTAAACAGTGAGCTGAAGACACTAAGCGGTCGCATTCAAATATAGAACCCAACAAAGGTTGGGGTCGATCCAACAGGGAATAAGGTGTAAATTAAGTCGTTAGTTAATTTGTTGACTAGTAATCAATAGTTTCCGGTAAATGGGGGGGTTTGTGTGATCAAGCTTTGATTGTTTCAAATAGTAAGCAACAAATTACAATGAGCAAAATTCAATAAGATAGGAAAACTAGGGATGTGTTCACAATGGTTTCGTAAACAGCCTCAGGTTAGAGTTCAATCGGGTTCTCTTCATATGCATAATCACGAAGTAATTGAAATCGTTCTTACGTCTAAACATTTAAACCAAATAGACGCTTTATCTTTTCAATTCTCTAGAACTTGAAAAGATTACAATTACAAAACTCAATTTTATAGTTCAAGTAGGTTAACCTAGCTATAGCGTCAATCATTAGACGGGAGTTAGTAGTCCCGAATCCTTGTTGTTACCAATTTTTCGGGTTTTAATTTCTTTGTTCAAGCAAATCAAACCTAGAATTGTTCTAATGTTTGCAACCATTAGAAAATAGTAAAAACGCAAGATTAACAACGTAATATGCATACAAATACCAAACCCGATATCACAAGAACCTTAAGTCATTACTATTTCATAGATCCCACAACCCTAGTTGTGGGAAATTATCTACTCATGCTATTAAAGAAATAGAAGACAATCATATTCATAATAAGAGAAAGATTCTTACAAATAGTATGATAGTTACTTTAATTATCCAAGAACAAGAAGCCAAAAATCCCAAGAGTAGTCAAAGAAGAAGAAAGAAATGTGTATGTCGTATTTTTCCTCTAAAAAAGTAGTTCAAAATAGTCTCTAGAAATATTGGGTAATGCAAAATAAAATAACCCTAACATTGGGTATTTATAGTAGTCCAAGAAATAAAGTACAAAAATAGAATTTCGGAGTCCCGCTTCAAGTTGACGGGTCGCTTGACGGACCGTCAAGCTTGTGACGACCCGTCACTTGAGCCATCACAGCTAAACAGTGAGCTGAAGACACTGCCCAGCCAAATTTTCAGGTAGGTCATCGAGCAAGTGACGACTTACAAGTTTATACGGTAGAACGCATTTGGTAAGTGTGTTTTATGTACAAATGGGGTCGTCATGGCTAAACAATGAGCTTCTTTGTTCTGCTTCATCTTGACGGTTGCTGTGACGGTTTGTCAAGGCTGTGACGGTTCGTTAGTTGAACCTTCGCCACTATCCAGTGGTTCCTTGGCTGCTTTTTCTTCCTGACGGCTTGGCTGACGGTCAGTCACTGATTTGACAACGACCCGTCATTCCAACCATTAGCCTTATCCAGTGGGGCTTTTTGAGCCTTTTTCATCCTTTTTTATCTTTGTCTACTTTTCCTTCAAATATAACACGAAAACTATCAAAAACAACAACGGTTGCTTGAAAACTCGTGATTATTCTTAGTCAAAGGAGTCAAATGTACCGTAGAATGCCGGTACATCAACACCCTCAACTTAAAACATTTGCTTGTCCTCAAGAAACATGATAACAAAAACAAAATGATGACTCAACTAAGAATACAAACACATATCTCTAGAAAATCATGTACATTCAACAGTTTATTAAATTTAAATTAAGCCCCCCGGTAACACACAAATGTATGAAAAGCTAACTTGTAAGGATCCAAAAATGTAATTCCGATATGATAGAATATTCTACATACACACACAACAACTATCCCAACCGTCAGTAGATAATATAGAAATCCCGAGAGTCTTTAGCCTTTGATATAGCAGGAGATGGAATTCTTAGATACAAAGATCAATTGTGTGTTTCGAATATTGCAAGGATTTGCCAACAGATTATGGAAAAGACACACAATTCTCGCTACTCTATTCTCCCAAGATCCACAAAAATGTATTATGATATTAAAGAGTTTTATTGTTGGATGGGATGAAGAGGGACATAGCTAATTTTGTGGCATAGTACCTAAATTTTAAGCAGGTAACGTCTAGAGAATCAGAAGCCCTGTAGGTTGACCCAAGATATAACTATTCCATTATGGAAGTTTGAGGCAATAAAATATTGATTTTGTTATAGGTTTTCCTCGTTCACGTTAGAAGTTAGATTTTATTTGCATGAATTTTGATAGGCTCACAAAATTTGCCCATTTCTTGCCAGTTAGTGCCACATTCTCAGGTGAAACTTATGTTGCACTGTTGATAACGCCCAAACTACACCTCAATTTACGAAGCATAAGTGGTCGTCGGCAAATATAGAACCCAACAGAGGTTGGGGTCGATCCCACAGGCAATAAGGTGCGAATTAAGTCGTTAGTGAAGTAGATGACTAGTAGTCAATAGTTTCCGGTAAAAGGGGGGGTTTGTGTGATCGATACGTGAACAAAAACAAACAATAATGTATGAATGATAATCAATAGGAGAATGAACTAGGGAAGTGTTCACCATGGCGATGGTAACAATGTCGATTCTAAGATTAACCGGGTTGTTTCTATATGTGTGTCACGATGTGATTGAATTAATGGTATCATCTAAGCGTTTCTCAACCAAATAGACGAATTTACTTTTCAATTCTCTCGAACTTGAAAAGGTATGCTTTTATATTTCAATCCTAAACATCAAGTAGATTAATCTAGTTATAGCATTAATCATAAGACGAGAGTTGGTAGTCTCGAATCCTCGTCGTTAATCAAGTTTTCCCGGTTTTCATCTCTTTACTCAAGCAAATTTAAACCTAGGCATGTTCTAATGTTTGCAACCACTAGAAAACGTTAAATAATGAATGATTAACAACGTGACAACATATATATTGAACCCGTCGCTACCCGGAATCTATAATGCTAGTTTTGCCATGGCTCCCACAACCCTAGTTGTGGGAGTTTAGTTAATCATGCTAGAAGAAGAAGAGAAGAAAGTCATATTCATAATAAATAGAAAATATTCTTACAATATAATGAAAACAATCTTCAATTATCCAAGAACAAGAAAACCAAGATCCCAAGAACGAATCAAGAACAAGATTGAAGGAGGAGGAAAACGTGTGTAGCGTGTTTCCTCTCTCAAAACTCGCCTAAACTCTCCTAGAACTATTGGGTGAGTGAACTATTGTAAAAAGCTTGACGAATAAAATAAACCTAACATAGGGTATTTATAGGAGTCTAGGAAACAAAGTCCCAAAAACGTTCGGATTCCGCGTAGCGGACTGCCTCACTGTGACGGTTTAGGTGATGGACCGTCACCACCTTGACGGACCGTCACGGTGGCCGTCACCACTAGGTAGTGGTGCTGCCTCAGGGTGACGGTTTGGGTGACGGACCGTCACCCACTTGATGGACCATCACTTGAACCGTCACTCTTATCCAGAACGCTCTTTTGATCGGATTTCCTTCCTTTTCTATGTTTGACTCCATTTCCTGAAAACATAACATAAAACATTAAAAACGATGACGGTTGCTTGAAAACGTACGATTGTTCTTAGTTTAGAGACGTCGAAAGTGCCATAAAATGGCGGCACATCAACACCCTCAACTTACAACGTTCACTTGTCTTCAAGCAACATGACACAAAAACAATAATACGACGACTCAACTAAGAAAACAAACTCGTGTCTCTAGCAACTCATGGCCATTCAATGCTTATTCAATTTGAAATCAAGCTCCCTAGTAGCACACAAATGTATGAAACATTAACTTGCAAGGATCCAAACATGTCATTCCGATATGATGGAATATTATGCATACACACGCACAGCTATCCTAACAGTCAATAGATAATACAGAAATCTTGGTGCCCTCACCACAAAGAAGTCCCACACACAAGATTTGGGACTAGGTAAGACGCTCACACTCACAAACGATTTCACACAATGCACATGCGATGCCATAAGCTTTCCCTTACTATTCTATCTCAGTTTTTTGGAAAGACACTCAAGATCACTACAGGACTTGTTTTAGCTTATAATGAGGCTTCGGGTGCAGGTAGGATACGTTTGGGGAATAGTGACTGAACCCTCCTTGGAATCACTGACCTACTATTTCTGCATAACTTTACTTTGTCTATCCTTTATTCACCTCTTTATTCCCTTCTTTCTAGCTACAGGTGCGGCCTCTTTATTTTGATACTTCTTTTTATTTCTTTTTCGTTCTTTATCTTTCTTTTCCTTTTTTTTTCTTTCGTTTCTTTTTCATCTTTTCTAAGACACACACCCAGAATTTTCATTCTATCCACAACCAAACTTATCCATCCTATTTTTCTTCTCATTTACCTCTATAGTAGCCACCCTCAACTTAGGCTGATTGCCTGAGTTGAGGTGCACGATGTCCAAGGAGGACCAGGGCCAAAACAGGGATTCAAAATTAAACAGGAATGGTGACGGGTTATTGAAAGAACATGGTCAATTATGGCTCAAACAGGTATCAAAGGGATTATTCACATTTTGACGGTCTTATAGGTTAAGTGGACTGCACACAAAAAGGGCCTGTGATCCTCTCCTAAGCGACCACTTCAAACTTAACAAAATAGACCGGGCAAGTTCTAGATGCATGCACAGAGTAAGAATTTATAACAATTCGCTCACACACACTTGGCACCAAGAAACCATACTACTACCAACTATCAAGACAACACTCGGCTTAACATACTTATTCCAATAATACCCACACAATGACATCCAAGGATCCAGACCGTCAATCGTTTCAAACATAAGTACAAAATCAACTTTTTCAGAGGGGGCTCCTTTTAGTATATTTTCCAACAAAAAAGGCCATGCTTGCTATGGACACTAAACAAAAACTAAAATTTAAACGACAACCTAAACATGCCGGTTTTACTAGATAGCACACCGGAGGGAAAAGAAACACGGCAACAAAAACCCTCGGTGGTGTATGACTCACAGGTATCCCAACAACCTCAACTTAGACTCATGCATTGTCCCCAATGCATACATGCGAAAGCTAAAGTCTGTGAGAGAAAGGAATACCTGTGGAGCCCATAGGGCTCAGATTCTGCCATGATGTTGGAGACCGCCAGGGTCTCCAAAGCAGGAGAAATCGATGGAATAGGTGCACGCCAAACCATTCTGTTGCGTTCCAACTTCCTCTTTTATTGGCTCCATAGCTAGTCGCGACAACTTCTTCACTCTTTCTTTGCAGGTTCTTTTGCGGTGTTTTCGTTTCCTTGATCTATTTTCACCGCCTTCCTCAACAGGTTTCTCTTCTTGCGCTCCCAACTTCATTCTCATAACAGCTCGGGTCTCAACACAACCCTTCTCTTTTAGATGCACCTCCGCAGGAGCTTTCTCAATAACATTGACGATCGCGACCACCTTCATGTCTCTTGGCTGCTTCATCAATTTGGACACATCGAATTTAACCACTTCATTGTTTAATCGGAAGGTCAGTTCATTTCATTCCATGTCGACCAACACTCTTGCTGTGGCTAACAAAGGTCGTCCCAAGATTATCGGAACTTCAAAATCCACCTCGCAATCCAAGATCACAAAGTCAGCTGAGAATATAAGCTTACCAACCTTTACCAGCACATCAGACAATATTCCCACCGGTCGCTTTACCGAACGGTCAGCCATCAACACTCTCATGGACGTTGGTTTAGGAGCTCCCAAACCCAATTGTTTATAGACTGCTATCGGAATCAAGTTGATGCTAGCACCAAGATCACATAAGGCTTTTCCGAAGTTGAGCTTCCCAATGGTACAGGGAACAGTAAAGGCACCTGGATCTTCCTTCTTGTCCACTAATGATCTTGAGGAAATAGCACTGCAGTGGTGGAGGTTATCTTCTGGCTCAGTGCTCACTGACCTCTTTTTGGTAATCAAGTCCTTAATGAACATGGCATATCCGGGCATTTGTTCAAGCGCTTCCACCAATGGGATGTTTATTGATATTTGCTTGAGCATGGACAGGAAATTCAGGAACTTACCATCTTCCACTTTCTTCTTCAGGCATTGTGGGAAAGGAGGCGGTGGCCGAGGCATCATCGTTGGAAGCTTGTCGGCTTCCTTGCTTTTCTCCGCGGGCTTTTGGGTAGCCTCCTCTACATCGTCATCCACTACATCAACTTGAGTTTGAATTACTGGATGTGATTCCGGTAACGTTTTACCACTTCTTGTCGTGTTTGCCATACAACTCGCATCGTTTCGCGGATTTTGAACGGTGTCACTCGGTAAGGTACCTGTCTTCCTTTGATTTAGCGATGCCGAGATGTGACTCACTTGCTGCTCTAATTGCCTGATTGAGGTGGAATGTGAATACACTAACTAGCTCAATGCTGATAACTCAGTCCTCATCTCCTTTACTCTAGAGTCAGTCGATTCCACCTTTAGCAGCATCTTCGCCATCATGTTCTCTAGTTTGGACGTCCCTTCCTCGTTGCTAGCTTTGTCCCGATTACCAGGTGGTACATACAACCCATCTCTATCAGTGTTATTCCTCCAGTTTCCCTGGTCGCGATCTCTGTAGCCAGCTTTCTCATAGTAGTTGTCTCTCTGATAGTTCTGACCTTGGTTTCCTTGGCCATTGGCCTGGAAACCCCCCAAATAGTTTGCCTCCTCATCATATTTAACCTCTACTGATCTACCTTGGGACCCCACAACTTTCACCTTCTCAATACCTCCTGACATCAAATGCTTGGTCAGCAGGTCCATTTGCGTTTTTAGATGGCCCATGTCTTGGTCCCGTTCTTCCTCTTTTCTGCGCTGCTCTGCTGACATGCCAACTGCATAGGTGCTAGATGCTACTTCTGTATCACGTGTATGCCAGGCCCTGTTGGTTTTTGTGAGCCTGTCCAAAATAGTTGTGGCATCGGCAAACGTGCGACCCATAAATGCTCCACCTGCTGCGTTATCCAATGTCGGCTTGGTAGCCGAATTCAGTGACCTGTAGAATTTCTGCATCAAAAATTCGTCGTTCAATTGATGGTTAGGGCATTGTGTCAGCTTCTTCTTGAACCGCAACCAAGTCTCATGTAAAGCTTCGTGAGGTTGTTGTCTGAAGTTGCTAATTTCATCCCTCAACTGTATCATCCTAGAGGGAGGAAAGAACCTTTCTAGGAAAGCTCCTTTCAACTCTCCCCAGGTTGTGATAGAGTCGGGGGTCAGTTTTGTCAACCATAGCGCTGCCTCATCAGACAGAGACAACGGAAACAACCTTAGCCGGATCGCTGTCTGATTCACTCCAGGCAACTCAAACGACTTGCAGATGCCCACAAAATTCATCAGGTGTTGGTTTGGATCATCACCAGCAGCTCCACGGAACACTCCTCTCAAATTCAACAGCTGAATCATCGTGCTAGTAATGTTGAACTTGGCCCCGGGTGCTAGCGGAGGAAAAGCAATGGCGCCCGTAGCGCCAACTCCATCCAAGTCGATATCCTCCTCATTCAGCGCGACATCGTCCTGCAGACCACCAGCATTCACATTTTGTTTGGCCTGTAGTTCTGCAGCGAGCCTTGCTGCCTCTGTTTGTTGTGCAGCCATGGTTTGCCTTAGCGTCCTTGCGAGCTCGGGGTCGTAGGGTAATATTGGTTCACCCGAGCCTCGAGTACTTGGCATGCACAACTATGTACCCTGTAAAAACAAAAACAACAAATAAAAATAAAAGCAGGAAATATGACTAAGAGTCAAATAAACACACCGAACTTAATAAACAACCGTATTCCCTGGCAACGACACCAAAATTTGATAATGCCCAAACTACACCTCAATTTACGAAGAGTAAGCGGTCGTCGGCAAATATAGAACCCAACAGAGGTTGGGGTCGATCCCACAGGGAATAAGGTGTGAATTAAGTCGTTAGTGAAGTAGATGACTAGTAGTCAATAGTTTTCGGTAAAAGGGGGGGATTGTGTGATCGAATCGTGAACAAAAACAAACAATAACGTATGAATGATAATCAATAGGAGAATGAACTAGGGAAGTGTTCAACATGGCGATGGTAACAATGTCGATTCTAAGCTTAACCGGGTTCTTTCTATATGTGTGTCACGATGTGATTGAATTAATGGTATCATCTAAGCGTTTCTCAACCAAATAGACGAATTTACTTTTCAATTCTCTCGAACTTGAAAAGGTATGCTTTTATATTTCAATCATAAACATCAAGTAGATTAATCTAGTTACAGCATTAATCATAAGACGAGAGTTGGTAGTCTCGAATCCTCATCGTTAATCAAGTTTTCCCAGTTTTCATCTCTTTACTCAAGCAAATTTAAACCTAGGCATGTTCTAATGTTTGCAACCACTAGAAAATGTTAAATAATGAATGATTAACAACGTGACAACATATATATTGAACCCGTCGCTACCCGGAATCTATAATGCTACTTTTGCCATGGCTCCCACAACCCTAGTTGTGGGAGTTTAGTTAATCATGCTAGAAGAAGAAGAGAAGAAAGTCATATTCATAATAAAGAGAAAAGATTCTTACAATATAATGAAAACAATCTTCAATTATCAAAGAACAATAAAACCAAGATCCCAAGAACGAATCAAGAACAAGATTGAAGGAGGAGGAAAACGTGTGTAGCGTGTTTCCTCTCTCAAAACTCACCTAAACTCTCCTAGAACTATTGGGTGAACTATTGTAAAAAGCTTGACAAATAAAATAAACCTAACATAGGGTATTTATAGGAGTCTAGGAAACAAAGTCCCAAAAACGTTCGGATTCCGCGTAGCAGACTGCCTCACTGTGATGGTTTTGGTGATGGACCGTCACCACCTTGACGGACCGTCACGGTGGCCGTCACCACTAGGCAGTGGTGCTGCCTCAGGGTGACGGTTTGGGTGACGGACCGTCACCCACTTGACGGACCGTCACTTGAACCGTCACTCTTATCCAGAATGCTCTTTTGATCGGATTTCCTTCCTTTTCTACGTTTGACTCCATTTCCTGAAAACATAACATAAAACATTAAAAACGACGATGGTTGCTTGAAAACGTACGATTGTTCTTAGTTTAGAGACGTCGAAAGTGTCGTAAAATGGCGGCACATCAACTGTACATTAAAGAAATAGTCAGACTACATTGTGTGCTAGTATCAATCACTTCGGACAGAGGGGTACAAATTATAGCATACTTCTGGAGATCTTTCTAGAAGGGTCTAGAGACTCAAGTTAGTATTAGTAAAACTTTTCATCCTTAAACTGATGGAAAAGTTGAACGTGTAATCCATACACTGAGGGACATGTTATGGGCTTGTGTGCTAGATTTCATGGGGAACTGAGATGATCACTTGTCCCTTATTGAGTTCGCTTATAATAAAAACTGTCATTCAATAATTATATAGCCCATATGAGGCTTTATATGGGTGGAAATGTCGATTCCCTCTTGGTTAGTTTGAGATTTGAGAGTCAGGGTTGCTTGGACATGACATAGTGCAATAGGTCGTGAATAAGGTCAAGCTTTTCAAAGAGCAGTTGTTGAAAGCTCAGACCCTCTAGAAATCATATTTAGATGTTAGGCGATGAGACTTAAAGTTCTATGTTGATGATTTGGTCTTTCGAAGGTTTCACTGATGAAGGGCATTATGCAATTTTGCAGGAAGGGCAAGCTGAGCCCTCAACATGTTGGACCTTACCGTATTATGTGATGGATTGATAGAGTTGCCTACCAACTAGAGTTGCCTCTAGTATTAGAGGCGGTACATGATAAGTCGATAATCTACCAACTTATTGAGACTTTATCCATGAGTTATTGCTATGTGTTGAATAGATTTAGAGGTTCTTATGGCGTTTATTAATGTCTATGCAGGTACTTGTGATCAAAGATGGAAAACAAGGAAATTGCCCCAAAAAGAGCTTAGAAGGAGTGACTTGTGAAGTGAACGAAAAGGATGTAGATTCTACCTTGACATACGACACTTGTGCGACATGCACAAGCCTTGGTGAATTCCGCACCTCTCACCGCATGGAACCTTGAATCGACTGAAGGGTATTTTATAAAGTGTGGTCGTTGTGCGACGCACACAACTCATGGTGTGAACTGATAAAAGCTCAAATCATGCTCTCCACTTAAGGATGTAACGGCGATCACGTTGTCAAAACAAAATTTATAACCCAACAGATATCGGGGTCAAATCCAAGGGACCTGATTTACCTCGTTAGAGATTGTGCGAAGCGATTTCAAAATGATAGTAGTTGTTCAACAAAACCAAAGCAATAAAATGAGGGAATTGGGAAAGTTATCACTACTAACTCAATTCAATTAAAAGTTGTAAAATCGAGATGGGTGTATGATAGAGCCCAAACTACACCTCAATTAAGAAGCGTAAGCGGTCGCTGTCAAATATAGAACCCAACAAAGGTTGGGGTCGATCCCACAGGGAATAAGGTGTAAATTAAGTCGTTAGTGACTTAGTTCACTAGTAATAAATAGTTTCCAGTAAATGGGGGGGTTTGTGTGATCAAGATTTGATTGTTTCAAAGAGTAAGCAACAAATTACAATGAGCAAAATTCAATAAGATAGGCAAACTAGGGATGTATTCACCATGGTTTCGTAAACAGCCTCAGGTTAGAGTTCAATCGGGTTCTCTTCATTTGCATAATCATGAAGTAATTGAAATCGTTCTTACGTCTAAATGTTTCTCAACCAAATAGACGCTTTATCTTTTCAATTCTCTCGAACTTGAAAAGATTACAATTACAAAAATCAATTTTATACTTCAAGTAGATTAACCTCGCTAGAGTGTCAATCATTAGACGGGAGTTAGTAGTCCCGAATCCTTGTTGTTAACCCAATTTTTCGGGTTTTAATTTCTTTGTTCAAGAAAATCAAACCTAGACTTGTTCTAATGTTTGCAACCATTAGAAAACAGTAAAAACGCAAGATTAACAACGTAATATGCATACAAATACCAAACCCGATATCACAAGAACCTTAAGTCATTACTATTTCATGGATCCCACAACCCTAGTTGTGGGAAATTAGCTACTCATGCTATTAAATAAATAGAAGACAATCATATTCATAATAAGAGAAATATTCTTACAAATAGTATGAAAGTTACTTCAATTATCCAAGAACAAGAAGCCAAAAATCCCAAGAGTAATCGAAGAAGAAGAAAGAAACGTGTATGTCGTATTTTTCCTCTAAAAAAGTCGCTCAAAATAGTCTTTAGAAATATTGGGTAATGCATAATAAAATAACCCTAACACTGAGTATTTATAGTAGTCTAGGAAATAAAGTCCAAAAATAGAATTTTGGAGTCCCGCTTCAAGTTGACGGGTCGCTTGAAGGATCATCAAGCTTTTGACGACCCATCACTTGAGCCGTCACAGCTAAACAGTGAGCTGAAGACACTGCCCAGCCAAATTTACATGTAAGTCGTCGAGCAGCTGACGACTTACAGGTTTATAGGGTAAAACACATTTTGTTAGTGCGTTTTATGTGAAAATGGAGTCGTCATGGCTAAACAGTGAGCTCCTTTGTTCTGCTTCATCTTGAAGGTTGTTGTGACGGTTCATCAAGGCTGTGACGGTTTGTCAGCTGAACCGTCACCACTATCCAGTGGTTCCCTGACTGTTTTTTCTTCCTGACAGCTTGGCTAACGGTCAGTCACAGATGTGATGACCCGTCATGACAACCGTCAGCCTTATCCAGTGGGGCTATTTGAGCCTTTTTCCTCCTTTTCTATCTTTGTCTACGTTTCCTGCAAATATAACACGAAAACTATCAAAAACAACAATGGTTGCTTGAAAACTCGCAATTATTCTTAGTTAAAGGCATCAAATGTGCCGTAGAATGTCGGCACATCAGTGTACCAAATAGAACTAGATGACTAGGGGTGTATTTCCGATGGGGCGTTTGCAATAGGATAGGCTGATCACTACTTCACTTAAAGTCTCAGCTAGTGACACGAGTAGCATTGGTCATAAGTGTGGAATGCTATCTCTCGATCAATATCCAGATATACGATGATTTTGGTTAGAACATGATTCGGTGTGCTAAATAACCAACCAACATTTTCTTGGGGAGGTCATCCTATTTCTACCTCGGACCCCTAAATGGGCGATTCCGCGATTGGAGCTATGTCTAGCCTCAAATCTAAGTGGATTCCCAAGTACCCACTAGCAATTTCACATCCACAACTACAAAATTTTCTTCCGAGCAACTAAGTAGCCAAGTAAGGTAAATTCATGTTTGCAACCACAAATTATTAGATGAAATCATGGTGAAATTACTAGACCCACATCAGATAAGCAATCATAATAGTGATTTAGCAACACCTACACCCATTAGCTATACACCCATCATCAATACGCCCCTAGACAAGAGAAATTAGCCACTCATAGAAGGGGGAGAAGAGATACCAGCTGGGTAGATCAAATTCCCAAGTTCTAGAGTCAAATTAGCACACAATTTGGTAACCAAAAAATTGGATTGAAAAACCCTCTCTCAATAGAGATGGAGAAAAGTGTTTACAAGCCAAAAATATCTCCAAGTTTTTTCCTGAAAATCTCTACTCTAAATTGTATATACAAAACAAGCCTAAAATTGCCTTTTATATCTTCCCAAAATTGTCACATAAATTTTAGGACAAAATTTACCTCCGGGTGGTGTGAGACACGGCGTAACCTTCGCACGTCGCAGTGTGCGCGTAGCAAACCGGCTTCAGGTTGACCAGTGACTTCAGTCGCTTTGGTAGGCCTTGTGCAGAGGGTGATGCATTTCACACTACGAGATGTGCGCGTCACATAATAACCGCATACTGTAGAAGAATCTTCAGTTATCTTTGCAGCTTTATGCGGAGGAGGTGCGAATCGCACCTTGGCTTGTGCGTGTCGCACAACCACCTCACCTCTCGGCAGATTCTCCAGCTTTTCTCAAATCTTCACACTTAGCTCCTTTTTTGCTCTTTTTGGGTCCATATCGTTGTTTCTCCTCTTCTATCCAAAGTACCTGCATAGAAATCAATAAAGGTCATAAGAACCTCTAAATCAATTCAAAACATAGCAATAATTCATGGATATAGGCTCATTAAGTTGGTAGGTTACCGACTTATCATAATCCCCAAACTTGAACTATTTCTTGTCCTCAAGAAAGATACTTACATGGATATAGGCTCAATTAAGGCACAAAAACTATTCTACACTAATAATTTAAGAAAAATAAACAAACAAAAGACTCAAACACAAGACTCAACTACTATGCTTATCTCAATTTGGACCCCCACATGCGCAAGGCCATTACTCATTTCAAAACTTTTTTTTCAAAGGACATCATGTTTCATTCAAAACTCAAGGGAATTTAAAGCAAGACATTTAAGCTTCTCAAGTCATTGGCATGGACCGTCAAGGGTTTTCTCGAGATTCGCCACACAACTTGTCTCATTCATTTTCCTCGATTGAAATAGAGACTCTATGCTTCAATTCGAGTGCATGATGCCACTAACCACAAGAGAGAATCCCACTCACAATCACTCAATTCACAAGACACGGGATTATAGGAGAACCAAGAAGACTCTCACTCTCTCAAGGAAGCTCAAGTGCATGCGCATCAAACCATAGGCTTGCCCTTCATGTAAATTGCCACTAATGTAGGGTAGCCAAGCTTGGAATCACAAAGGACTTGCGGGTTATAATGTTGGCTAGGGCTAAGGTGAGGATATCATTTGGTTCAAGTGACTACACCTCCCTAATGCTCTTTGTTTTGTCATTTTAAACGCCCCTCACATTTTTCAATTTCCAGCTTCACCTTTTTTCTCCCTCACACAAGACAAGATTTCTCCGTTTAACCTCATAATTATTCACACCTTATATCACCTTTACTTTGTAGCACTTATTTTTTCTCTTCAAGTTTCTCATTTGGACTTTTGGAGCAATTTTCAATTCTCGATTCAAGGTGCTACCTTGCACTTGAAGTGCATTCCTTTTCTTCTCCTCATTTGATCACATGCACCCCCCAAACTTAGGCATTTGCCTATGTTATCTTTTGTTCGCCCCCTAAACTTAGGCTTTTAGCCTACATTTCATTTTCATGAAATTAGGGAGGATGGGTGCCAAGCTAGAGGTTCCAAAAAGGTCAAGGTGTTATAAAGGTGTCAAAGAATGGTCACAAGCTCAAAGGGGTTCACTAGGATTTGATGTAATTGGGAGGTCATTTGAGTGAAGTGGCTATCAAAAAGGGCCTAAGGTCATTTTCCAAGCTTGGATACACCTAGAATTTTGCCTTGAATCACATTCGAGGCAATTTCTAGATGATACTTATGCACAAGAATAAAGGTAAAGCCTCACCGCACAAGGCATCATGCCACAAGACTTCATCCATTAGTCCAACAATCAATTGGGGCAAATGACTTTTGACAAGCTATTCCGAGTTCATTACACACTCGTTTGTGAGTAAATCAAGCCAAAGCAAGAGTGTGCAAGTCATGACAAGAGAATGCTATTCCTCAAAAATTCATTTCCCTTCTTCCTTTCCTTTTCTCAAAAACAATTTACCAAGAAAAGTTTTCGGTGGGCCCATTTCGAGACAAGCATTTACGGACTCAATTCTAAACTAAACTTGGCATTTTACCTTAAGAAAGTTGCCTCTTAATCTATCATAGGAAAACACCAACCCGATTCGACACACAGAAACAAAACAGAAGAAAAAGAAAATAATCAAAACTTTTTCTCATTGGGAAAGAATCGTGGTATTAAGAAAACCCTCGGAGTTTATTTCTACGCTACTATGAACAAGGCAATACAAAAATTTTTGCGCTCATGCATCAATTAAGAACTAGCCTCGGCGTAGGCATTTAGTGCATTTGCAAGGCATGGGTAGTGAAACAATGGGGCATGTAAGACCAAACCCGGCACACCATCAATAAAATTCAAGCCCAGCGAGGGCACAATTAAGCTCAAAGGAAAACAAAAACATAATCTAAAGAAAGGAAAAATAATAGAATCACAATCAATCCAAATTGTGTCCAACAAGGGACAAATAAAACTAAGAAGACTAATCAACTAGGCCCGACAAGGGCAATAATTGTCTCAAGCCTACTCAGGGGCACCAAAAAGCAAGTAAAGAAAGCCACCCCCTCCCATGAAAGAAGCATTATCCTCAATGTTCATAGTGAAATCGGAAAAGGGTGGAACTCCCCGTAGGATCTAGTCCTCATCATCATCACCATCAGAAGTCGCTTGTTCTTTAACATTCTTCCTACTTGGGACAACACCACCCCTCTGAGAGTTTGCCAAAATTGTTGAGTCACGAATCACTCTCTGAAACTCGGGGTTCTCATCATCGTCTAGCTATTGCTCAGCATGCTCGGGCAACTCTTCTTCTGCATAGTAGTAAAACAAGTTGTCCAATGGGCCAGGGATCCTCCTAGGTGGAGGAAATATGTTCAAATCAGCCTCCACCACCGGATCTTTGCCTTTGGAATTGTCAACATCTTTCCGAAGTTTTGAAATTTCCCCTTCTATAACATCAACCCGCTTGCATAGCGTGTTCAGACTATCCACCACCCCCTTTACTACTCTCTTAATTGCCCTGTTGATCATTCCATGTAGTTTTACGGCAAAGTTTGCCAGTTGCTTCTCATGACTATGAGTCTTGTTGACCATGTCTTGAAGACTACTCCTTATCATAGAGTGTGCGGAGGCCAATGGGCGTGCCTCTGAAGTATCTCGAGAGAGGGGAAAATTTCTTGTTCTAGCACCAAGCTCATCACTTTCAATCACACTCAGCTGCTCCATCCTTTGGCTCTTGAACCTGGGGGAATCCTTGTCTGTCTTATTATCAAGATCAATGTCCCCGATGGCATGAGTGAATTTGTCATAAGGAAGAATAAGAACATCCGCTTTAGCACACAACTTGGTGATCAAGACCGGGAAAGAGAAGGAGTCATTTCCGCCATGCGCTTTCCTCCGGATTACCATTGCAGCCACCTCTCCAAAGTTTATATGTTCCCCTATCATGATAGACTTGATTAGGATGGTACCCTCTTGAATGATCTTTTGGTCATTCGGACAGGGGAGAATATGGTTGCGCACTAGATCATACTAAAGTCGCACCTCAAATACCAATGATCTCCTTGGTATATCGCCTCCCATGGTGGACCACACAGGGGTGCCTAGAGCAATGGTGGAAGCAGTTTCTTGATATGGCTTGAACTCAACAGTCATTCTAACCATTAGGGCTGGTGCGGGGTAAATTGGTTGTCCCCAATATATAGCATTGATTGCCATGGGGGTGAAGGATATATTCTTTCCTCTGATAGTGACAACATCAAGATTGGGAAACTTTTCTTTAGTGCCTTTATAGCCTTTAGAATCTTGTATTGTTTGGTAAGACACAAAGAATTCGCAGACTATTTCTTCATAGTACCCCCCGGGTACCTCTTGAAATGGCTGCCACCCTCTAGTAGCAAACTGGTTGTGCATATTTAATAACTCATCACCCAATTACCCTAGATTAAAACTCTGCTCCACATTGAATCTTCTATTTTTGTTTCGCTTGTAGAGAGCTCTCGTGCCTTCTATTTTGAAGCGGAGCCTTGCTTCATCTGCAACTGATCCTTCCCTTGCTTGGTTCCCAGGGTTTTTCCTGCTCGAAGACATAGTCTATATCCAAATATTGTGAGCCAAAACAAAATAAAATCTACTAAGGGTGGAATGCAATAGAGTAGAAAGACAAAGTAGGTGTTTGTTGTCTTGTGCGGACCAGCTACAAAACGCACTAGGAAGAGTGTGTGTCGCAGGTGCTTTCGACAAGCCAATAGAACCTTCAGGGAATTTTTTCTATTGATGTACGAAGCTAGTGTGATCCGCACCGTCAGAAGTGCGTGTCGCATCAAGCTTTGCCCCTCAAATTAGTGTTCTTCACTTTCTTTTCAAATTAGTGTGACACCTTGAGCCACCCGCATATCAAGATCTATGGATCGTATGCGAATGCACAAAGACATAATTGGAATTTTTGATTCCTTGTGTTCTTGTGAGTTACATATATGATCCATAGAGAAAGATGTGCTTCGGCACTTAGCACCACACGCAACAAATTCATAATAACAAAGAGGGGCAAAGGGGATTCATGACCATAACTTCTGGGTATTCAGACTTCCCCGGATTTCCATTAACACATAACCAGCAAGAAAGGACTCAACGACTTCCCTTAAGATGGATGTTACCCCATATATCATTGGGAACATCAAGCCCTCCTTACAATAATGGGCACAAATAGCATATCAACAATTAACCCCTTCCCGCACAAGATCATATAACCCAACTAGATTTTCAATAAGAATCATGGACTTACAATCGGCAACATTCAACCTCAATTATCAATTATCAATCAAAACATCATGACTAATGATTACTTGCCCTTAAGAATGACATCACCCAATCTATCATCGGGCCAAATCAATCACTAGTCAAAAGTGGGTTACTAAGACTTCACCCCATCACAGATATAAGGCTAAACATTATCACCAATCAACATGCATAGTTAAGATTTACCATCTACCAAGTTATCATTACAAGATTTCATCATTACAACTCAAAATTGGGGACCCAAAATTTTCGGATCTCACCCATTATCAACATGGCTAATCCACTAAGCATTCTTCAGACTATGAGTTCCCAACAATCATAAAGAAAACTATTTAACATCAGGGAACTTACCACAAGTGAAGATTATTAAGGGAAGAATGAAAATCGAAGCTTTTTGTATTCCAATAATGGTGACCCACAACACCTCCCAGAGAATGATAGCGGCGATGTGAAGAAGTGGTGGAGAAGGTTGGGTGAGAAGAGGAGAAGGATTTGTGGGAGTTTGGAGAGAATTTTGGTGGAAGGTTTTGAGAGTTATGGAGAAAGATGGTGGAAAAAGGAGAGAGAGAGGCGGTTTTAAAAGAAAAAAAAAGAGACGGTCAGGTCGTCTCTGGGTCGGGTCGGTCAATTGGTTAGGTCAATTAAAATTCAAATTTACCTTTTGTGTGCCATGACATGCGATTCGCACCAGACAAGGTGTGGACCGCATGGCATATCACACATGCCTTTTTTTTCTCCCCTCGGTTTGCCCAGACATCTGTTTCCTTGTGCGGTGGAGGTGCGACACACACTTGGGTTTGTGCGGCTTGCACAGCCCAGTGCATGTCACCTCCATTTTCACTTTTTTTTCTTCCAGGCCTTCTGTTTTGGTGTGTGGTGAGCTGTGCAACATGCACAATTGCTTGTGCGGTCCACACCATCCATCGCACAACACATTTTCCCTTGTTTTCCCGTTTCCATGTTTCCATTCCATGCATTCCCTACAGAACATCAATAACAAAAAATAATAACACAAAACAAAGAAAGAAAACTTGGGTTGCCTCCCAAGCAACGCTTGATTTAACATCGCGGCACGACGATGTTACCTAAGTTCTCATTTATTTTTGGGGTTATTGACAGTGTCGCTAGGCAGAGTTCCCTTCATCCATGGGTTCATTTGGCTTGATAGGTGGGTCATTTGGGCTTCAAGGTGCTTGATAGAAGCACTATGGGAGCTCACCATTTCGTGAAGTGTAGATACCTCACTCCTTAGCTCACTCACTCCCGAGTTTGTAGTGTCCACCTTCTTAAGAACCAAGGACAACATGTCCTCTAACTTGGATTGTCCTAGATTGCTTATCCTCGGGTAGTATAGAGATTCATATTTGTTTGGTGGAATGTAAGGATTTGAGCTTCGGTGATTGAAGCAATCACCATCCTTATCTCTTTCAGGCTAATTTCCCTCCCTCGCTTTGTTTTAATCCAACCTTGATTCTCTTCCCATGGGCGATAATACCTTGGGCGAGAACCCTCTAACATATAGCATATCTTACCATCAACCTCAGTCATAAGCTCAACATTATTCACCTCAATCTCCGGTGCATTCACTTTCTTAACACCAGCTCCCATCACATGCTTGGCCATCAAGTCATTTTGTGTCATCATTTTAGCCAAAGCTTCATCTCGCTCCTCATCTTTTCTCCTTTCTTTGTTTATCAAGATTGATGAGGGCATTCCCGAAGTCAACACCTTTGCCTCTCTTGTATGCCAAGCTTGATTGGTCTTGTCATTCATTTTAATAGCATCGAGGCAATGTGAAACTCAAGGTCCATAAAGGTGCCACCACTAAGACTATCGACCACTGATTTGTTTACGGAGTTCAATGACCGGTAGAATCTTTGTAATAACACATTGTTTGACAATTCATGGTTTGGACACAAGAGAAGCTTCTTCTTAAATCGTAGTCAAACCTCATGTAAGGGCTCATCGGGGAGTTGCTTAAAGTTGGTGATCTCATCTCTTAACTTCATCATTGGGGATGGAGGAAAGAATCTCGAGGTAAATGCCTCAACCAACTCGGACCAAGATGTGATGGATTCATCCGGCAATTCCTCCAACCACACTGTGGCTTCCCCCGTCAAATAGAGAGGGAATACACGTAATCGGATGGACTCTTGGGAGATATTGTGAATCATGAATGGTTGGCAAATCTCTAAAAAGTTCTGAATATGCCAGTTGGCATCCTCATGGGCAGCTCCACTAAATAGCCCCTTCATTTTAATCAAATGGAGCATGGTGCTTGTCACATGGAAGACAACATTTCCAGCCATGGGAGGTAGGCGGATTGCACCTACACCTCCGTGCATAATTGGTTTAGCAGCATTGGCATTGTCGAAGCCGCCAATGCTCTCATTGTCCTCGACTTCTTCCATAGACGACCTGCTCAATCAACACTCAAAAACAACAAAAAGTAAAAAAAAACAATCACTCTCAAATTGACTTCACAACAACAATCAAAAACTAGTTAATACTCAGGTCCACGGCAACAGCGCCACTGTTGATAAATGCTCAAATTGTGCTCTCAACTTAAGGAGTTCATGGGATCGTGTAGTCAAAACAAAATTTATAGCCCAACGGATGTCGGGGTTGAACCTAAGGGACCTGATTTAGCTCGTTAGAGATTGTGCAAAGCGATTTCAAAATGAGAGTAGTTGTTCAACAAAACCAAAGCAGGAAAATGGGGGAATTGGGAAAGTTGTCACTACTAACTCAATTCAATTAAAAGCTGTAAAATCAAGATGGGTGTACCAAATAGAAATAGATGACTAGGGGTGTATTTACGATAGGGCATTTGCTATAGGATAGGGTGATCACTAATTCACTCAAATTCTCACCTAGTGACACGGGTAGTGTTGGTCATAAGTGTGGAATGCTATCTCTCGATCAACATCCATATATTCGATGATTTTTGTTAGAACATCATTCGGTGTGCTAATTAACCAACCAACATTTGCTTGGGGAGGTCGTCTTATTTCTAGCTCGAACCCTTAAATGGGAGATTCCGCGATTGGAGTTATGTCTAGCCACCAATCTAAGTGGATTCCCAAGTACCCACTAGCAATTTCACATTCACAACTACAAAATTCTCTCTCGAGAAACTAAGTAGCCAAGTAAGGTAAATTCATGTTTGCAACCACAAATTATTAGATTAAAACATGGTGAAATTACTAGACCCACATCAGATAATCAATTGTAAGAGTGATTTAGCAACACCCACACCCATCATTAATACACCCCTAGACAAGAGAAATTGGCCACTCATAGAAGGGGGAGAAGATATACCAGCTGGGTAGATCAAATTCCCATCCATTGTAGATGATTCTCAAGTTCTTGAGTCAAATTAGCACAAAATTTGTTAACCAAAAGATTGGATTGAAAAACCCTCTCTCAATGTCGACAGAGAAAAGTGTATACAAGCCAAAAATATCTCCAAGTTCTCTCCTGAAAATCTGTACTCTGAATTGTATATACAAAACAAGCCTAAAATTGCCTTTCATATGTTCCCAAAATCATCACATAAATTTTAAGAAAAAATTGCCCTCCGAGTGGTGTACGATGCGATATGGGGTTTGCACATCGCAGTGTGTGCGTCGCACATTGGCTTCAGGTTGACCAGTGACTTCAGTTGCTTTGGTAGGCCTTGTGCGGACGGTGATACATTTTGCACCACGAGATATGCGCGTCGCATGGTGACTGCATGTTGTAGCAGAATCTTCAGTCATCTTTGCATCTTTATATGGAGGAGGTGCGAATTGCACCTCGGCTTGTGTGTGTCGCACAGCCACCACATCTCTTGGAAGATTCTCTAGCTTTTCTCAACTCTTCAAACTTAGCTCCATTTTGGATCTTTTTGGGTCCATATCCTTGTTTCTCCTCTTCTATCCAAAGTACCTGCAGAGACATTAATAAAGGTCATAAGAACTTCTAAATCAATTCAAAACATAGCAATAATTCATGGATATAGGCTCAATAAGTTTGTAGGTTACCGACTTATCATGAACCGCACCTTCTTTGCATGACATATCCCAAGTACCCGAGTCACTGGTTCAACTTAAGAGGGTGTGTGATGCGCACATCACAACGTGAGAACTGCACCTCGGTCCGCACACCACCCGAATGACATTTTTTTTCAAAAATTTAGTGACATTTTGGGAAAGTACTTAAACCCATTTTAGGCACAATTTTAAATACAGTTCCTTAGTTCTGAATACTCTTGAGTAATTTTAGCTTTGAGAACAATTTTCCTCTCTAAGAAGAAGAAGAGGATTTCAATCAATTCTCTCTTCCAATTCTTAGTTCACCATTTGTGTACAAAACTGAGCTTAGATATTGAAATTACACTTGAATGAAGAGGAATTTCACTTACCCATTTGGTATATCTCTTTCCTTTAGCAGGAGTAGCAAATTTCATTGTCTAGGGATATGTTGATAATGGGTACTTGACAAATGGGTGTGCGTGTTGCTATTTCTTGCTTATAATTGCTTATTTTATTTGGTCTAGTAGTTTTACCAAGTTTTAATCCTAAAATTTGTGGTTGCAAACATTGATTTTTCTTACTTGGTTATGTTGTTTCTTGAAAGAGAATTTCATAGCTTCAGATGTGAAATTACTAGTGGGAACTTGGGCGTCTATTGAGATTGAGGCTATACATAGCTCATATCGATGGAATAACCCATTTAAAGGTCTAAGCTAGAAATAGTATGACCTCCTTAAGCTTTAGCATGGTTGTTTGTTGTTAAACCGATAGTGCTTTAATCGAGACTATCAAATATATGGTTGTTGATCGAGAGATGAACAACCATACCTATAACCAAGGCTACCTATGTCAGTGAGTGAGAATTTGTGTGAATAGGAAATCACCCTATCCCATAATAAAGCCCCATTGGATGCACATCCCTAGTCATATAATCTCATTTGTACACCCGTTTTACTTCACTGTCTTGCCTGAATTGAGATTATTGTGATAGAATCCCAATTTTTCCCTATCCTTTACTTTCGTGTTTTCAAACACTTACTCTATTAGTGAAGTTGTTTCAATACAATCATCATTGTTCTATCTACAAGTCTATGTGGCTACAACCTCGACATCCATTGGGTAGTTATAAATGTGTTTTTCTTGACGATCATAGATACCTTCTTCTTGGAGAGTATGTTTGAGCGTTTATCAAAAATGGCGCCATTGCAGGGGGACCTCTAGAAATGATATATATTTTTGATTTTAGATTTGATATCACTTAGAGAGTGCTTGTTTCATGTTTCGTTTACTTTTGTTTGTTGTTTGTGTTGTGAGTGAGTAGGCTAACGTATGAGCAAGGCAGACAATAACGAGAGCGTTGATGTCTTCATGGATGCAAACGCTGCTGAGCCTGTCGGTGAAATCTGCCTACCCCCCCATGGTAGGAAATATTGTCTTTCACGTTACTAACACCATGCTTCACTTGATCCAAATGAAAGGCATGTTTTGTTGAGCAGCACATGAAGATGCCAACGGGCATATTCAGAATTTTGTGGAGATTTGCCAACCATTCATATTTCAAAATATCTCCCAAGAATCCATCTGATTACACCTATTCCCCTTTTCCTTGACGGGTGATGCCACGGTGTGGTTGGAAGAATTTCCAGACGGACCTATCACATCTTGGGCCAAGTTGGTTGAGGCATTTACATCGAGATTCTTTCCTCCATTTTGAATGATGCAGCTAAGATATAAGATTACCAACTTTAGGCAACTCCCGGATGAGCCTCTACATGAGTATTGGTTAAGGTTAAAAAAGAAGCTTATCTTGTGTCCAAACTACGAGTTCCCTGATAATGTATTGCTCCAAAGCTTCTATCGATCATTGAACTCTATGAATAAGTCGATGGCTAACAACATTGGAGGTGTAACCTTCATACACTTGCAATTTCCCATTGCCTCGGCTTTCTTAGAGTAGATGACCAAGACCAACCAAAATTGGTATACAAGAGAAATAGATGTTCCAACTTCAGGAGCGGCCTCATCCATATTAACAAATGAAATTAGTAAAAGAGGTCAAATTCAAGATGACACCATGGGTAGGATGAAGACCCAAATTGATCTCTTGGAAAAGCATATGATGGGTGCTAAGGGCGTGAATATTTTGAATACGCCAGAAATAAAAGCTAGCGATGAGGAGTTGATGATAGTTATCGATGGTAAACTGTGCTTTGTGTCAGTGGTTTCTCATCCCGGGTATTATTGCCTGAGAGAAGAGAACAAAGGTTCGATAAGATATAAGGAAAGGTATGGCAATTGGAGAGATAGAGATAAGGTTGGTGATCAATTCAATCACCGAAGCTCAAATCCCTATGTGCCTCCAAACAAAGAAGACTCCTTCTACTAACCAACCACAAGCAACCCTGTTCATTCAAATCTAGAGGACATGTTGTCCTTGGTTCTCAAGAAGGTGGATACAACCAATAACAGAGTGAGTGAGCTAAATAGTGAGTTTTTAGCACTTTATCAAACTGTGAGCTCTCACTCAGCCTCGATCAACCATATTTAGGATCAAATGAACCACCTCTTGACCCAAATTAACCCGCGGATGAAGGTAACACTGGCCACTGATACCATCACCAATCCAAAGAATGACTGAGTTTGAGGTACTATCATCGAGTTGCAATGTTAAATCAAGCGTTGCATGGGAGGCAGCCCAAGTTTATTTTCTTTTTTTTTTTGGTTATCTTTTGTTGTTTTTGGTGTGTTTTAGGGATGCATGTAGTAGAAAAAAATGGACAAGTGAAAATAGGGCAAAAATAGGCTATGTGGAGGACTGTGCAGACCACACAAAAAATTGTGTGTGTCGCATGGCTCACTGCCAGCCAAAATAGAAGGCCTGGGAGAAAATGGAACTATTGGAGGTGATATGCACTGGGCCGTGAAGACCGCACGAGCTAACACCATAATCACAAACATCACTCCTTTGTGCCACCACCAGTGTCTCTTTGGGCGAGTTGATTGGGTCACCATTGTTGCTTCCCAAAAGCTCAAATTTTTACTTCTCCCTGCCAAATCTTCACTTGTGGTAAGTTCCCAAATGTTGAATACATGTTTTTATGAAGATTGGAAACTCGTATTGTGAAGCATGCTACATAGAATTGCCATGTTGATATTGGGTGAGGTCCAAAACTTTTGGGTCCCCAATTTTGAATTGTGTTGACAATTTTGCTTATTGTCAACTTGGTAGAACTTGAATTTTGTTAATGAATGTTTATTGGTAGTGACTCTTAGCCTTGAATTTTGTATTTGGGGTGAAGTCTGAGTAACCCACTCGTGATTGAAGCATGATTTGGCCCGATGATATACTGGGTGATGACGTTCTTAAGGGAAAATTCTCATTTGTTATGAGGTTTTCTTGAGAATAGTTTGTTGGGGATGTATCGTGCTACTTGTATGCCCATGATTCTTTGTTGAAGATTATCTTTGGGTGCATGATCTTGTGTGGGGAGGGGTTAATTGTTGATAAACTTATTGGTGCCCATTATTGCAAGTGAGGGATTCCCGATAATAGATGGGGTAAGGCCCATCTTAAGGGAATTCGTTAAGTTCTTTTCTTGCTTGTTGATTTTGTCAATGGAAATCTAGGGAAGTCTGAGTACCCGGATGTTTATGGTCATGACGCCCCTTGCGCCTTTGTTTAATATTGTTAGTTTGTTGTGTGGTGCCAAGTTCCTAAGAACATCTTGCTCTACGGATCACATATGTAACTCACAAGAACACAAGGAACCAAAAATTCCAATTGTGCCTTTGTGAATTTCACATATGATGCGTTGATCTTGATGTGCGGGTCACACAAGGCATCACACCATGTTTGAAAAAGAGGGTCAGTTAACTTCTTCGAGGGGTGAAGCTTGGTGCGATGCACACTTTGGTTGGTGCAGTCCGCACCAGCTTCACACCTCAATGGAAAAAAACTCTTCAAGGGTTCTGTTAGCTAGTGTAGAGGCACATGCGACACACACTTCCTATGGTGCGGTTCGCATGTGGCTCACACGAGACAGCAGTCCCCTACTTTGTTTTCTACTTCATTGCATTCCATTCTTTTTAGTTGTTAATTTCTTTTTAGCTTTTGTTTTTGTTTTTGGCTTACAATCTCTATAAGCAGAACATGTAATGCCGAAAGGAGTTCACAAAGGCCAATAGCTCCATCCTTCTCCAATCTAGCCTTAAAAGGGAAGAAGAAAGCCTCATCTTCCCGTACTCAAGTCTTCGAGGAGGAGAGAGTTTGGTTTAGAGTAAAATGGATGAGGGTCATTTATGATCGTGATATGGGTAGACTCCTTCAACACAGAGCAAATCTTTAACCTAGATATAGTAGGGGATAACCTACCTAACATCCCAACTCAGTTGCCAGCCATCAGTGAAAGCCATTTCAAGAGGTGCCCGAGAACTACTACAAGGAGTTGGTCCAGAAGTTCTTTGCCTCATACCAGGCCACATACGATGCTAAGGGCTACAAAGGGGGTTGTGAAATATTCCCTGCATTGGAGTCAATCATTGTTCGAGGCAAGGAAATCAACATCACTCCGGCTGCTATTAATGCTATCTATTGGAGCACTCCCATTGAACCAGCCCCTGTGCTCATGGCTAAGATACTTCTCAAGTGAAAACCTCTCGAATGGGATGCTACTATCATTGCTCCTGATAAACCTCTTTGGTCTACAGTAGAGGGTGAAATCCCACACTGGTCTTTGTACTTCGAGGCGCAAGTTTGGTATAATTTTGTTCGTTCCCGCTTTATGCCTTCTCAGAATGACCAAAAGGTCACACATGATGGGGCCGTTCTGTTAGCCACAATCATGGTGGGGGATCATACCAATGTTGGTTAGGTCATCACCTTAGTAATCAAAAGGAAGGCTCGTAGGGGTAGTATTGCATTTCCCTTTCCAGTACTAATCAGTAAACTATGTGCATAAGCCGACATCCCTTACTTTGATTATGATGCTCCTATTCCAGCCATTAGTGTGTTTGATCTTGATAAGAAAACTGATCGGGATACCCCTCATTTAATAAGGCATAGGGTAGAGGCATTTGTGGATGTTGAGAATGATTACTTTGATGCTGAACTACATGCTTCCTCTCTTTCTCATCCTGCTTCAGAAGCACACACCCCCACTGCTGATGCACCTAGAGAGACATTATCTAAAAGTGGTCTTTAAGATATGGTTTTCAAAATATACAATCATGAGAGGCAATTGAGGGACTTGTCGAAGGATCTAGTAGGATTGATTGAGACGGTGGTGAAGAGGACCATCAAGGGAGTTATGGAGAGCATGTACAATCTTTGCAAAAAGGTGGTTGTTTGTGCCAAATTTGTCAAGACACTCTGGAAGGACCTCGATCAGGCAAAAGGTAGGGCCTCAGTGGAAGAGGCAGATTTGAACACCCTAGCCCAGCCTCGCACCATTCCTGGTCCCCTGGAAGACGTGTTGGCATCCTTTGTGGATAATAAAGAGGAGCTGCCTGGTAATGAGGATGAAGAGTTGGATGATGATCAGGATCCATTTTTTATAGAGTTCTCCGAGACTCCATACATACTTTGCATTCCCAAAAGGGTAGTGCTGGCCCGAGTGGAAGGTCCTCAGATTATGAGGCATAGCATCAAGGGAGTACCACCTTCCGTCCTTTGCACTAATAACATTGAGGGCAATGCTTCTTTTATTGGAGGGGTGGAATTACTTTCTTTTTGTTGGTTGCCCGTGATTAGGCTTGAGATATTGTTTTAATTTCCCTTGCTGGGCCTTGTTGACATTTTTAGTTCTGCTAGATTAGATTTGGCCCTTGTCTAGCATATTTTGGATGATTGTGATGCTTATTTCCCTTGCCAGGACTTTTTTGTATGTTAGTTTGTTTTGATTTTAATTGTGCCCTTGTGGGGTTTGATTTTTGTTTTATTGTGTTGATTGTGTCGCCGGGTTGGTCTTACATGCCCCATTGTTTCACTACTCATGCTTTACAAATGAGCTAAAGGCCTACGATAAGGCTTGTTTTTCAATGAATCATGATCGCAAAATTTGGTTGTTGCCTTGTTAATAGTAGTTTAGCAATAAACTATGAGGGTTTTCTTAATACCACGGTTCTTTTCCAAGGAGCAAAAGTTCTTTCCCAAGGAGCAAAAGTTTTGTTTATTTTCTTTTTCTTTTGTTTTTGTGTCGCACTGGGTTGGTGTTTCCGTATGATAGATTGAGAGGTAACTTTCTTAAGGGAAAATGCCAAGTTTTAGTTTAAAATTGAGTCTGTAGTAGCTTGTCTCGAAATGGGCCCACCAAGAAACTTTTCTTGGCAAGTTGTTTTTGATAATAAAAGAAAGAAGGGAAATGAATTTTAAGGAAAAGCATTCTCTTGTCATGACTTGCACACTCTCTTTTTGGATTAATTGACTCACAAACGAGTGTGTAATAAACTTGGAATAGCTTGTCAAAAGTCATTTGTCCCAATTGATTTTGAGACTAATGAAAGAAGTCGTGTGGCATGATGCCTTGTGAGGTGAGGCTTTACCTTGATTCTCGTACATGCGTGTCATCTAGAAATTGCCCCGAATGTGATTCAAGGTAAAATTCTAGGTGTGATCGAGCTTGGAAGATGACCTTAGGCCCTTTTTGATAGCCACTTCACCCAAATGACTTCCCTCAACATCAATCCTAGTGAACATCTTTGAGCTTGTGACTGTTCTTTGGCACTTTGTGCAACACCTTGACGTATTTGGAACCTCTATCTTGGAACCCGTCCTCCCTAATTGCTTGAAAGTGAAACATAGGCCTAAAGCCTAAGTTTGGGGGGGAGTAAAAAGACAACATAGGCAAATGCCTAAGTTTGGGGGTGCATGTGATCAAATGAGGAGAAGAAAAGGAATGCACTTAAAGTGCAAGGTAGCACCTTAAGTTTGAATTGAAAATATTTCCAAAAGTTTAATCCAATGAGCAAAATAAAAAGCAAGAATAGGTGCTACCAATTGTAGGTGATATAAGGAGTTTGAATAATCCTGATTGAAAAGGAGAAGTTTGGGTTGTGTGAGGGAGAAATAAGGTGAGATGAAATTTGAAAATGTTAGCGGTGTTCAAAATTGCAACAAAGAGTATTAGGTAGGTGTAGTCACTTGAACCAAATGAAATTGTCACCTTATCCCTAGCAAACATTGTAACTGGCAAGTCCTTGGTGATTCCGAGCTTGGCTACCCTACATTAGTGGTGATGTACGTGAAGGGCAAGCCTATGGTTCGACGTGTGTGCACTTAAACTTCCTTGAGAGAGTGATAGTCTTCTTGGTTCTCCTATAATCCCTTTGTTTTGAAAATTTCATAATTGTGAGTGGGATTCTCTCTTGTGGTGAGTGGCATCATGCACTCAAATTGAAACATGAAGTCTCTATTTCAATTGAGAGTAATGGATGCGACAAGTTATGTGGCGAATCTCGAGGCAAACCTTGATAGTCCATGCTAATGACTTGAGAATCTTAAATGTCTTGTTTTGAATGACAAAATTCCCTTCATTTTGAATGAGAAATGAAGTCCTTTTGGAAAAGGTTTTGAAATGACCAATTGACTTGATATTGTGGTGGTTCAAATTGAGATAAGCGTTTTAGTTGAGTGTTTTTGTTTGAGTCTTTTTGTTTATTCTTTTTCTTGATTTTAGCATAGATTAGTCTTTTGTGCCTTGATTGAGTCTAGAGCATAATTAATTCCTTGCCTTGTGAGTATCTTGCTAGAGGAGAAGCAATAGTTCAAGTTTAGTGATTTGATAAGTCAGTAATCTACAAACTTATTAAACCTTTATCCAAAAATTATTGCTATGTTTTAATAGATTTTGAGGTTCTTATGGCCTTTATTGATGTCTATGCAGGTACTTGTGATCACAAATGGAAAACAAGAAAATGGACCCAAAAAGAGCTTAAAAAGAGTGAAGTGTGAAGTGATCAAAAAGTATGGAGATTCTGCCTTGAGATGTGGCACTTGTGCATCACGCACAAGCCTTGGTGCATAACGCACCTCTCACCGCATGGAGCCTTGAATCGATTGAAGGGTCTGTTACGAGGTGTGGTCAATTTGCGATGCGCACAACTCATGATGCTAACCGCACCTCTTTTGCATGACATCTCCCAATGTCACACCCCGAGTCTACTCCCTAGACGTAAAATGGGACTCAGCATCACAAGTGCCCCAAGTTAACCCTTGGTCATATCATAACATAGTCATACATGAGGAAACATAGAAGAAGCATAAATAGAAATCTAGGCAACCCAATCCATAAATGATAAAGTCAATAAGAAATGTAATCTAAAAGGTAGATTCAAATACTGTCTATGTCTGAAAAGCCTCTACACATGGCATAAGGAGTTGCTAGGACAAGAAGCTAACTCAAAGTATGGAAAGTAAAATATCTAACACTTACTCAAAACATAACTAGTCCTCGATCTAAGAGGACTCACCAACAGATGACAGAAAGTGTCCTAGAAGCTTTAGCCACGGCTCTGAGAAGGAACACCTAAATCTGAATGATCAAATGATGCAGCACAAGATATACGTCAGTACTATAGGATGTATTGAGTATGTGAGTGATGCATGAATCATGATAAAAATAGTTTAAAACATGCTTAAGAATGAACTTGTTACGTAAAGAAGGAACACAAATAAATATCAAGGTTTAAGACATGAAACATAAAATAAAGCTTAAGTTTCATAGTATAAAATCATATAACTTCATAGCTTCAAAATAAACATGTGGGAGTTTCTCTTAACCGACATAAACCATGTTGAGATACATGGAGTCCAGTGTCATGTACCCCCACTGAAAAGAGTTGTCCTAACCGGCCAAAGTTAGAACCATGCCGTACAAGAATCCTGTCATAATAAGCCACAGAGGGCAACCTACGGTGGCAACGTAGTTTTGGACTTGGGTTATCTAAACCCTCGTATCTCAGTGCTAAATACTACTCCCAAAACATATAACATGTGCTCATATACATGTGGAATATCTGATGCCAAACTTTTTCATAACTTGTTCATACCCCGGATCGTCATACTACTCATGAATTTTGGTTTAGAAATTGATTCATGAGCATTGATGGAATATCGGGTGTCTTGTCTTGCATAATACTTCATAACATGGAAAGAAACTTGCATACTTCATGACTTGTAAACTTTGTATGGCTCTAGTTCAATTTCATAATACATATATTTTCATAGAACATAGGAACTAGGCATGCACATTCTTGGAAATCCATAAAAAATATACCATCAAATCCAATTTGCTTTAATCAATTTCATGCATGTAGAAATTACCACGATTAGACTTCAAATCATGAAATAAGAGTTCACATGTAAAAACCCAAGAAAAATCATGGAATTTAGTAGTAATTTCATAATCAAATCACGAGAAGACAATATTTAAAAAAAACATAAGAATTGGGTAAGAACCCTAATTTGAAGATTCATGAAATCAAAATTAGATTTAGGGATTTTGGGCACAAGGGTGAAAGGAACCCATTGTTGATTACCCACATACTTTGATTGAAGCTAACCCACTTGAATTGAAAAGACTTAGGAGGCTTGAACTTGGAGCTTGAAACCCTAACTTGAAGCTTGATAAGATGGAACTCCTTTTCTCCTTTTGGAAGTTGATTGAAAGAATGGGAGAGAATTTAGGCTAAGTGAGAATAAAACCCCTTATAATTTTCCCAAAATGACTTAACTTAGTAGTTAAAAGAGTGAGAAATTACAAAAATACCCCAAGGAAAAGATTCTGAAAAACAATTGAAAATTCTGTCACAGGCTTCTACGGACATGAATCACAACCCGTGGAATGGATCACGGTTCGTGGAAAAGGTTCGTGGTTCTTGGGCAAACTTTCTGGCCTCTGGACTGATTTCCACGAGTTGGTTTCATGACCCGTGAAAGCTTCCATGACCCGTGGAACCTTCTCGTGGTTTTCAGGAAAAAAACCTATTTCCACGAGTTGGTGTCACGACCCGTGGAACCTTCTCGAGGTTGATGTTTGTCATTTACACAAACAGACACCCTTTAGTAAGACATTGATAACTCTTTGGTCTAGACTCAGATTAATACTTGGTTGGTGGCATTAAAAATAAGATTCAAAGACATTTAATTTAGTGGGTACTAGGTCACCTAACTCTTAATATTCTAGAAGTTATGATCGTTTGAAGTTGATCCTTGAAAAATCTTACACTAAAACTCAATCGGTAAGGATGCTTTCAACTAAACTTTGAGCTAGAGGTTCTTTATGACCCTTATTCATATTTAATACACCTTCAAAACTTAAGAATAGGTCTTAATACTTAGATACATAGAAAAATTTATCTAGTTTGGGTCTAATAACACATGAAGAACAGTTTAGATTTGGCTTATAATTTCTGGGGTGTTACACCCAAGTAGCTGAGTCATTGGTTCAACTGCAGAGGGTGTGCGATGTGAGCATCATGACGTACAAACTGCATGGCGCGCTGCACACCACCCAAAGGGTATTTTTGTCCAAAAACTTAATGACGTTTTGGGAAAATATTTAAACCCATTTTAGGTGCATTTGTAAATACAATTCTTCAGTTCTGAATAATTTGGAGAAATTTTAGCTTTGAGAACAATTTTCCTCTCTAAGAAGAATAAGATGGTTTCAATCAATTCTCTCTTCCAATTCTTAGTTCACCATTTGTGTACAAAACTGAGCTTAGATATTGAAATTACACTTGAATGAAGAAGAATTTGACTTACCCACTTGGTATATCTCTTTCCTTTAGCATGAGTAGCTAATTTCATTGTCTAGGAATGTGTTGATAATTTGTTATTGAAAAATGGGTATGGGTGTTTCTAATTCTTGCTTATAATTGCTTATTTGACATGGGTCTAGTAGTTTCACCAAGTTTTAATCCTAAAATAGGTGGTTGCAAATATTGATTTTCCTTACTTGGTTATGTTGTTGCTTGAAAAAGAATTTCATAGATTCGGATGTGAAATTTCTAGTGGGAACTTGGGCTTCTATTTAGATTGAGGCTAGAAATATCTCATATCGACGGAATCACCCATTTAAGGGTCTAAGCTATAAATAGTATGACCTCTCTAAGCTTTAGCTTGGTTGGTTGTTGTTAAACCTATAGTGCTTTAATCGAGACGGTCAGATATATGGTTGTTGATCGAAAGATGAACAACCATGCCTATAACCAAAGCTACCTATGTCAATGAGCGAGAAATTGCGTGAATAGGCAATAACCCTATCCCACACTAAAGCACCATTGGACACATATCCCTAGCCGTCTACTCTCATTTGTACACCCATTTTACTTTACTGTATTGCTAGAATTAAGATTATTGTGATAGAATCCCAATTCCCCCCAATCCTTTACTTTATGTTTTCAAACACTTACTTCCTTAGTGAAGTCTTTTCAATACAATCATCATTGTGCTATCTACAAGTCTCTATGGGTATGACCCTGACATCTATTGGGTATTTATAAATGTATTTTGCTTGAAGATCATGATACCTCCATATTGGAGAGTACGTTTAAGCATTTATCAGTACACCCAGTATTTCATGTTTCTGTGTTACGGATGTGTATCAGAGATCTAGCACATATAGTACTGACAATAGATGTTCATATTTTAGAGGAATTATCTTATGAAGAACTCCTTGTTGCCGTAGTAGACCACTAGATTAGGAGTTTATAGAATAAGGATATAGCTTTAGTGAAAGTGTTGTCGAAATAGTAATATCAATGAGATGGTGTGGGAAGTTCATGAGAACATGAAGTCCAAATACTCCCTCATGTTCACTCCTTCAGATGATGTTCAAAACAAACAGGTAGTAGATCTGTATTTAAGTACTTGAGGTACGGTACTTGTGTATTATATGAGTTCTTGTATTGTTTTCTATGATGCCACGTACATTATCATTATTCAAGGAAAAATGTTCCTAAGAGGGGAGGATGCAACACCCTACCCGTTCAAATGTTTAAATTAACTCGTTCTTTCAGGATAAGACTAAGATTACTTAATATATTAGAAAGGATGTTTTATGAGGTATTATTTTTGCATAATGGTCTTATGTTATGTTTTAAAGTCAAGCAAGTTGCAAAATTAAATTCGGCAAAAGTTATTGTCAACTCTTTTAAGAAATTCTCTAAAAATTTGAGTCAAATGTCTCGAAGCTTTTCTTCTAATCTATAAGAAATTAGAGGGCCCTAGACATACCAAATCAAATTTCTACGACTCTAGTTTTCAACTCAGTAAATTGTTTGTTCATACAACTTCAGAATATAGATATATTTGCATTTTCCTAAGATTCACAAGTAGGTAGGTCAAGGAGGGAGCAAGTCAGTGGAGTGGATATATATATATTGTAATTTTACCTTTAGGAATTCATTTTATTGTCACATAAACTTTTTCCCATGTCTGAAAAAGGTGCTTAAGTTCTCCTCAAATCAAAATACTTCTTAGATTTTGATAACTAGATCTTTAGTGCTTATCAAAAAGTGTTCTATTCATTGAGGTTGTCATTTTGACATAGTTTTCTCCATATTTTGTGAGGTGTTGCTCTTTTGGGATTTGAACAGAAGGGTTTCTAGGGATTTAGTGGTATTTGGAAGTAGATATGAAGTTATGTTGGCAAGGTTAGGATCTCGTACACTTATATATTTGTTGAATCGAGATTCCAAGCTTCTAGTTATAAAAAGTTATAGTTGCCGATGACTTGTAGTAGTTTCTTGTCCGTTTACTTTGGAATTCCAATTCCTTAGTATAGTAGCAGTGGTCGGTACTTCTAAAAGCTGTTTGTCTTGGGATTTCAAGTATTTTTTGAGTTAATCTTTCTTCTATGATGCTCTTCATAATTCCACATTTTAGTATCATTTTTCTAGACTTCTGAGCCATGAAGTGTTGTTTTGGATATCGTGGCTTAAGACAACCCATTTGTCTTATTGAGTTTGGTTATTAAGGTTATTTATTAATGTCGTTAAGTTGTTGGAGGGACTTGGGGGTTGGTGTTATTCTTATCAAAATTGCATACAATGATTGTCATATTGAACGTGAAGTATGCTTTGTAATATTGCCTTAGGAGCTCATTGCTCCTTTGAGATATTGTTGAAATATATTTGTTGGATTAATATTTTTTTTATTATTGTTATTAGCCTCATTATAGCTTTGGACTTGGACGGTCGTGAGTGTTGCATTAATGCTTATCGATTGTCTATGATTCTAGCAGCCTTGTAGATTCTCGTATTTGTTGCATTATCTTTGCTTGGTAAAGCTTCATAGAAACACCTTTGACGTTTCGGTTAAAAGTTATATTAAAGCTTTATTTTGGGTTTCTACCATGACCTGGAAGGTCCTAGTTTTTTATTACTATTATAATGTTATTATTTGACTCGTAGCCTTAAACTATTGAGTTTTCTATAACAACATGATATAGTATTTATTGGCAACACTCTATTCCTTACTTAGTGGCCTAGAAAAGAAAGTTATTATTATATTGAGGTTGTTTGTGATCACTTGCTATTATTGTAATGTGTTTATCTAGCTTCTACCTATAAGCTTGATTTTATCTCAGCAAACACTGACAGTGTAGTGTTTGGATACTATAGGTTGATTGATAGATTGTGCCAATGGGCTAGGTAGACTGTACTTATGGGGTTGGCAAATTGTACCTATAGGAAAATAATTATATTGTACTATCATACCTATAGGATGGGAAGACCATACCTACGTGTCGAGCATCCTGAACATATGGGGAAATACTTACATTATACCATTGAGCCAAATATTTGTATTGATTCACGTAATCTGTATATTCAGATAGTTCAGATTAGATCATTATTGGGGTCCATGTAAGGTGGCCAATAGGGGTATTTAGCGACTATTTATGCTTGTTAGAACTTATAGTGAATGTGTGCTATTTGTACTTGTCTGGCTTATGGGTTCCATGTAAGGTTATTATTTGCTACGCATTTAAGTGTTATCTTATTGAAGAAAGGTAAGGTGTTGTACTTCTATTTTACTCCTATTGTTTTAGTTTAGTCCTTAAACTTCTATTTTAGTTTTAAACTTGCCTTACATGCTCGATACATTATTTCATACTGAATCTTAATTTCTAGGAGAAAGTTGCTTTCATGTTTGTTGGTCTTGCGCGTTGACTAGACAGATCCACCGAGTAGCATAGTCAAGTTTTCAGTGGATTCTTTAACTCCTTTCCTTTCAAGGGTTGCAAGGGTCACAAAGGTTTGCCTTTTTACTGTTTATAGCTCTTGGGTAGGTCGGGGCCCTATCCCACCAAGTATTATATTTATAGAGGCTTGTAGACTACTCTGTTGGGTTATATAGCTACGTTGGTGACAATTTTGGAATTGTATATTGATTAGTTATAGCTTGTAGGCTAGTTAAGACTTATTGTTGTTGTTGATAATAGTTCAGTGGCCTGTTTTCCAAACTTATATTGTATATACCTACTTTATGCTTTCCTTAATACCATGGTGGCCTCGACGGCCAAAATAGGATTTGCATGCTACCAGTTTATTGCTTTACATAAACTATTGGGAGTAGCTAATTATTTTGTAGAGCTATTGACAGGGATCTCGCTGGCCGAAAGCTGATTTTTAAGCAGAGATATACTTGTTTATTTTCTTTAATGCATATGGCTCCTATGTGCCATTAGGAAATTATTTAGCAGGGTCGGCTCAGACCTAAGTTTTGGCATCAGGTACCAGTTGTGCTGCCGAGTTTGGGCATGAAAATATGTTATCACCTTACAATGATATATTAAAACACAACCGAGACCAACACTCGAAGTATCACAATAAATAGCATAGCCCTCTATACCCATTGGAAGCGTCAGTATAGGCGCTATATAACTTGTCTTTCAACTCTAGGAAAGTCTATTCACACTTCTTTGACCACTGAAATATTGTTGCCTTCTATGTTAATTTGGTCAATAGGAAGCTATTGAAGAGGATTTTTCAACGAACCTTCTATAATAATCTACTAGCCCTAAGAAACTACAACCTCAGCGGGAGTAGTGGACCTAGGCCAATTATTCACTGCCTCAATCTTGTGAATGTCTACTTTGATACCTTAACTACAGACCACATGATCAAAAAATCTACAAAGTCCTACCATACCTCATATTTAGAAAATTTGCCATATAGTTGATGATCTCTAAGTGTCTTCAATAATTCTCTGAGGTGATTTTCATGGTTCACCTAGCTATGTGAATATATAAAAAGTTCATCTATGAATACACTAACATATAGATCTATAAAAGGCTTGAAGACACTATTGATCATTTGCATAAAGATGTAGTGGCATTAGTTAAACCAAAGGACATAACAAGAAATTGAAAGTGCCCATACCATTTTCGGAAAGCTATCTTTTGAATATTGGCTTCTCTAATCTTTAACTCATGATATCTGGACCTTCAATAACTGTTTGAAAATAACTTAGCCTCTTGTAACTGATCAATAAATCATCTATTCATGGAAGTGGATACGTATTCCTTACAGTAACTTTGTTCAGTTACCGATACTCTATAAATATGTGCAAGGAACCATCTTTTTTGTGCAAATAACATGGGCCTATCATGACCCAAAAACTCAAGTGGTGATAGCACCTACTATAACCCACCAGTAGGTAAGCCGAACCCTTAGTCTGGAATGATAAGTAATGGTCTAATGAGAGAAACAATATATCTACTGAATAATTAGAACAAGCGGAAGAACATCATAAATATAAATAAGGAACGAAGAGAATAAAACATACAAGACACCCCCAAGACCTGGTATCAATCGGTACAAGATCTATTACAACATACAAATTTCTAAATAGATACTAAATACAAATTTAAACATGGAACAGTCTCAAAAATATAACAAAAGACTAGTCCAAAAGTGGAGGGAGATAGGTCAACTCCGGTCGGCAATAGCTCACCATGTGTGTTCCATCAGCAACTCTGCATGCGGACGACATCAACTGCGATAACTTATAATAGGATTTGTAAAAGGAGAAAGATACAGAAGTGTAGCATAAGTACCAAAACATGCAGTACCGAGTAGGCATAATAGGACAACAGAGCTCAAATAAGATATAAATATAACAACATGTGAATATACCTTAAAAGGGTAAGAAAGAGGGGTCAGAAAGGGAATGACATGTCATAACTAGATAATAAGGAGAAGTACAAGTACATAACATGGAAGGCATGAAGTAGTAATATAGATATAACTTAACCAAACCCCAATAAGCTCGGAAGGTGCAAACAACACGAAATGCTAACTACAAACCAAGCTATAATATTAAGGATATATGGATGAATACCATGATATGCAATATTAGATGAATGCAGTGCAAGATGTGGCCAATGCAGTAATAAGTAAAACCCTGAGTCATCTCATGGTCCACCAGAGCTCATCAACAAATGCATACAATAATACCTGAAATATCCTCGTAGGCCATTGGAGCTTATCAATATATACCATTAAGTATAATCAATGTCTAATCAAAGAAAAACCCAAATTATTCTCATGGGCCATCGGAGCTTATTAACAATACCAATAAGTAAGCAGGGAAAAGAGGTCCAGAGCTATCTTTCAGACTAAGTGTAAAAGTAATACAGTATCCTCCAAACATAAGAACTAGTAATACAAACTTTATAGTAAAAATGGTATAGTTTCCCTTTTTAAAAGCTGAAAGTCAGGTCTAATAGTAGTATGCTCTCCTCGGAGCCCCAATCATTCGAAAAGGAGGTATTTTTAGTTTGAAACCAATAAAATCTTAAATGAATGAAATTCCTTCTTTAAGTAGAAAACCATAGTAAAAGTAAAGAGATTTTCCTTTAAAATTGAACAACAATAACTTCTCCCTGAAGACGTGCCATAGACCGTACTCATATGTAAACAAATGAATGTTTTCCAAATGAGGTGTATGCATAAGTATTATGAGTGCGTATGCATAGAACTACTCATCGACATAGGGCATTTCACCCTTCATACCAAGATTTCATTAACTTGGGATAAAGCCAATCTGAATAGCGACCTTAGGCCCAAAATCTCATATCACAACAAAATACAGAAACATGATGCGATAATCAAAACAAGAGCTAGAGAAAGAAACTACTCTACCCTGAGCTACTACCCTAGCTTAAACTAAGGATACCGATTCTAGGGCAAGAACTAAATGGAACCGCTACACTAACTACAAGCTCCAAAGGAACCCCACCTAAGGCAAGAAACTAACTGAAACTAAGCTAAGGAATGCAACTAATCAAAATTAAGCTATGCACAAAACATACTGACCTAGAGTCCAGTCAATAAAGAATCCATAGCCTCAGGCCCACAAATGTACAATAACCAAAATATAATACAATAAAGAAAATGATAAACATAACATAAAATAATGATAACCACCTGCCCTATCCCGAAGTACTCATTTAACTATATGCTAAGGATCCCTAACCAAATCACCCCAAGGCCACAAGCAACGTATACTTAAGCTAATGCATCTAACTCAAATTTCAAGGATATTGCACATTCTAAACTAAGTTTGAAAGAGGGAACGACTACACAAAAAAAGGATTTGAAAGCGGTAATCTACCCTAAGGCCCCTAAATAAGAAAAAAGAGTTAACAAACCTAGATAGAAAGTATTAAAGCCATAATACCCTCCTCACCATTAGCAAAAATCATACCCATACTTTAAAAGAGTGGAGTCTAAAAGTAAGAAGTCGTAACCTACCTAGAGGCTGAACATGCACTCCCAAACCACTAACTCGAAGCTTTTCTCCTCTGACAAGCCCCCAACAGCAACCACACTATCAAGATAGTAATCTACGTGTTAAATTATGAAGAATTATACCCATATCAGTAATTTGGAATTCGGGCTAGAAATTGGATAAAAAATTTCCTGTTGGGCCCGCTTATGAAAACATAAATAAAACTTGCAATTATTTCCCTCATGGGACAAAGGTCATATGCCCAAAATTTTAGCGCAATCCGCCCCTAATAGAAATCCAAAGCAGCCTCCCAATGCTAAGAGAAAAGAAGAATTAAAGTGGGCAAACTAACGGAATTTACCGTCAGAAACTTACCAATTATGACAAGGAAGTGATCACTGACGAAGGCCCATCAATCCCTAGCTCTCACTGATGATCCCACACTAATTTTTGAGCTTTGACCTCTAAAAAATAGTGGAAGTTTGGATAAAAATGAGATAAAAATAAAGAGGGAGATTTATATTCTGCAAGGGTTCCTTCATTGCTACCGTGATAAAAAATCTTTGCGATTGCAATGACCACGCTGGAAGACTCATCGCATTTGTAATGGTCAGCCATGCAATCGCGAAGGACAAAAGGGTCAGGTCCACTAGACCTTTCATCGCTATTGCGATAAAAACCTTTGTGATTGCGATGAACAAAAAGTTAGACCATCACGATCTCAATGGTCTTCTTCGTGATTGCGATTAATAAATTTCAGCTGCACCAGCGGCTAAAAACTAGCACTTTTTGAGTTAAAAAACACTCGTGTAGGCTATCGGGATTCATCCAGAACCTCTTGCATGCAAATGAAATATGCTACCCTACCCAAAAATGGCATTATGGACTCAATGGAATCGACGAAATTCCCAATGAAGATTTATAAGGCTCAAGTGTACTCTCCTAGATAGAGGTATCGACAATCATTAGAGAAAAACTTTAATGACTCTTTTGGTCATTACCGAGTATACGCTTCCTTGTACTGTTACAGCTTTCCTATAGCAGCCCCAAGTCATTTATGCCTTGCTGGGACCGGTGGTTCGGTGCCCTGGCCGTTCGTTTGGTCTCGTTCCCCTATTTTAGAGCTGAGCCGTAGGAGCTGAGTATCGAAATCGTGCGATGATTTGCGTTCGTATAACCTTAACCTTCGTTCCGTATCAAAGGCTTGCGAGCCTAAGTTTGAGAATTTATTAACATCGCGTGTATTTGAAAATATTTTATTTGAAAGTTGAATTTGGTAAAAAGTTATATTTTTATTATTGTTTTTAAAATATTTTAAAGGTCTATGAAAAATACTTTTGTTATGATATAATTGTGTATGTATTTATTTTATAAGGTTTTTATACATTGTAGTATTTTACGGAGAAGTAAATTTAGTTATGTTAAAAATTATTATTATAATATAGTAGGATTTATTTGAAATGATTTTCTATTAATTATGGTATATTTAAAAAGTTATATATATTTTACCACGAATCTATGCAATACCCGAGTAGATACGTAATGAGATAAAATATTTTTAAAATGGAACCTCCACTCCACGTGGAGGTTAAAGGGGTAGACAACCAATTCAATGGCTGCCACATGCCCATTAGTTAGCATACCATTTATTTTTTCAACTTTTGTCCTATTTAATTATATTAGAAATTAAAGTGGTGTGCAATTTCTTTTTAGTCGGTCAAGAAAGTGACCAGTTGCTTATATGTTATATATATAATACTATATATATATATTTCATTCACTCTTTTATGATAGGAAGGGAAAATGTTCTTTCCTTACTACTTCATGAGTTCTTCATCATATAAACATTGTGGCGTCTTATGCTTTGAAAAGATTTGGTGAAAAAAAAATGTTTTAATGCTTTCTTCAATCATAGAAGGAAAATCAATTATCCACGTCAAATTATTCAAGCCAAAATTCAAGTTTGATTTTATTTCGGAGCTTCTCAGAGCGGTTTGGGCTTGGACATCGTCTTCCTAGAAGCTTGTCATCGGACGACAGGTAGGTTACGATTTAAACTCCCTAGACGTAGCATATATCGGATAAAATTGTACTAGCTGGCATCTTTGGGTTGGATTGTTAGGTTGGTACCACAGACCTTGACCACTTTATTCATGCCCGCCTACTTTTGTTCCTCCGATGCTTGTAGTACTTGCCGATACGTTTTATTTACCCTTGTGGTCCTGTGAGGCCTTATTGACTCTGGAACATAGAAGGTGGGATATTGGGAATGTCCGCGAGTCCCGGGCATAGAATTATCCTTCTAGGCTGGTTATGCTTGCTGGGTAGTTATGGGCCTGTGCAGGGTCAATAGGTTGATTGTGAGTTGCTGGGAAGCTATTGTGTTTGATCATACCATTTCCATGCATATAAAGAGGTTTTATCCATGTTTTACTACGATTTTGGCTTCGGGCCTACTGGCACTATTTTCTAAACCTTGCATGGCCCTGGGGGCCCATTTTTGATGGAAATGAATTGGAAATGGTTTGATTTAACTTGTGAATATTCTTGGGTAAAATTATGATTTATATCACCAATTTTATGGTTAACGCTAGACTCGGCAGGGCCGGGGTGCTAGTTGAGTTTTCTTGCTACTTGAGATGATTTTAGCCTCTGTCGGACCGAGCACCTGAGAAGACTTTCTACTGTTTAGAATCGGTTATGCCCGGGCACCTTTGGAGGGATTTTTGAGATATTTTCCCACTACTTTAGTCCTGGACAGGGTCTGGGCATGCATATTCGAGACTGGGTCTCTATCTTGAACCCAAACTTGCTTCCGGATGACATGTTTTGATACTGAGTTTTAGTATGGTGTCAGGGACCTCCATGGACCTTGCCATCCGGGCCTGGGGCTTCGGGCTGCGTGTGCCGGAGGAAGGGTATACGATGGAGTAGAGGTATACGAACATTGTCCTTCCATGAAACCTATCTGCTGGGCTGGATCGGCACTGGAGGAGGTACATACAGAGATACCATTTCACTTGAGATCTTCATGCATCATATCATTCATTGTTTGAGGCTCCACCCTTGTTTGTTATTTGTTGATTGTACGCTCCGGTAGTATCGGATGCCGGAGGGTTTGTTTTCACTTGTTTGTGTTCCTCGGTTGTATCGGCGGCCGGGGGACTGTAGGTAGACTCTTGCTTTTTACTTACAGAATTGTTCCCTATTACGGTTAAGTTTGAAATTGGTTACTGCTAGGCTGTTAGTTTCTGGATTTGATATTGATATGATTAGTTGAGTTTGATTCCTGTCTCCAAGCATGCCTATCATTACTCTTTCCCTCTTCTTACACTTGAGGTTACCGGTATACCGTCTATTTCGTAAACTTATTATGTATACACTGTTATTGCAAGGACACCAGGTGCGTTATTTCTTACTTTCACCTGTGCTTATGGTGTATATATTCAACTTGCTGGCCTCACATGTGGTTCTGTTGATTTCCCTCTGGGCTAGTTCCTGTGTACCTTTCGTTGATTTTTGTGACTACTTTCTTCTATTCTGTCTGTTACTACGCTTTTATCTTATATGTGCCCAGTAAGCCTATGATACCTATTGGGTACCTTAGTCTTCGCATTTGATGCTCACACTATCCCCGTGCATCTTTTGGTGCAGATCCTAGCGTGGGCCATCGCCGTTAGATCGCTTTGATTCATGCTTGGAGATCTTTTGGGGACTACTTCAGACGTAGGGTGAGCTATTGGCGACCGGAGCTTAGCTTTAGTTTATCTTTTGCTTTATGTACTCTATTACCATTCGGAGACATCTGTATACGCTGTTTTGGATCATTTGTACTCCCTATATGTAATTTTGGATCTATACTATGATACTAGGTCTTAGGGTTTGGTTTAGTTTCCGCATAGGTATATATATATTCCTGTTATCTATTCTCTTCATCTTGTTCCCTTACTTTTGCTTATTAAACTATTCTTCCGCTTATTTGTTAGGTATTAGCCCATTACTAACTGTCCTAGGCTACGGGGATTGGTTCTCCTACTGGGGGAATTGTAGGTGCCATCATGACTGAGAAATTGGTCGTGACAGCTTGGTATCAGAGCTCTAGGTTCACCAGTGTAATCAGTATATGAGCCAATGTCTAGTAGAGTCCTGCGGATCGGGGCGGAGACGTCCGTACTCAATCTTCGGGAGGCTACAGTGACATTTTAGGAAACTTGACTCTTTTATTGCTTCTGTGTCATGCGTAGGACCCTTGAAGTTTCTGGAAATCTCATTTGCTATACTTTATTCTTCCGCAGATGGTTCGTACGAGATTATCGGCATCAGGCGGAGATGAGCCTCCCACTCCAGCTAAGGGTTGAGGACGCCCTCGAGCAGTGGCACCTGCTAGAGCTGCTAGAGTTTATATAGAGCCTCAGTAGCATATGGATCAGGAGGAAGCCCAGGTACCACCAGCTCCAGTACCAGTTCCAGCGCCTATTTATGTGCCAGCTCCAGTCGCAGCTTAGTCTCCAGATATTCGGGGATTACTAGTACAGCTTTTGGGTATGATTGGAGAGCGGCCTTCTGAGGTAGCACAGACATCCGCTCAGGGGGCAGCCCTGGGTGCACAGAGTTCAGGAGCGCAACCTGCTACTGCAGCTCTTCATGCAGAGGTCATTCCGGTTCCATCAGTTGCACAGCCTCTTGCTCCTCGCCCACCTATGACAGAGTCACAGTAGAAGGCGTTGGGTATGTTTTTGAGGTTAGCACCTCTGAGGTTTGCCGGTAATTCTGTACAGGATCCACGTGACTTTATTACTACCTGTGAGGAGATGCTGCATCATTTGGGTTTGTTAGAGACTGACGGGGTTGGTTATACTACCTATCAGTTAGAGGTTTCAGCGAAGTTATGGTGGAGGGCCTATGTTGCTTGTAGACCACCATCGTCACCTTCTTTGACCCGGTCTGAGTTTTATGAGGCCTTTATGGCGAAGTTCCTACCTCAGAGTGATCGTGAACATCGCAGGGAGCAGTTTACTCACCTTATGCAGGAGTCTATGACTGTCTCGGAGGTAGATAGGATTCGCAGATTTGTATGGGGTTTGAGGCCAGAGATCAGGCAGCCAGCTGAGATACTGATTGCCAGTGGTCGGTCATTTCAGGCTATCGTAGACTATGCCCGCACTGTGGAGGACTTACAGCGACATGATCACGGGTCCAGAGATAAGAGGCCTCGACATCAAGGTGGCTAAAGTGGTTCCAGATATGGTGGTAGAGATTCTGGCCAGTGGAGCCGGGGTTATCAGCCAGAGCAGCACCAGGTTAAGTCCAGCCGACCGGTTTAGGCTTCCCTTCATACTTTTGGTAGTACCCAGTTCGAGCAGGGTCAAAGCAGCAATCAGGGCTATAGCGGCCAGTTTTCGAGGGGTACAGTTTCTGGGGCATCAAGTCGTGGTGGTCATACGGGATCTGCTGGTTCATCTCGACTGGGTAGGCCGTCAGGGGCTTGTTTTCCTTGTGGTGTGATTGGTCATTTTGCTAGAGATTGCCCTCAGCAGGGTACATTTCAGTTGGCCGAGCCTTTTTGGGCAGTTCAGCCTCCGGCTAGAGGGGGTGGTCATCAGGTTAGAGGTGGTGCTCCGCGCGGCAGAGTAGGTGGTAGGTATCGCGGTCGGGCAGGTGGAGGTCGTCGTCAGTTTTATGCGGTCCCTAGGAGACCAGAGGTAGAGGCCTTAGATGCTGTGATTACAGGTACGATTTCTGTGTGCCATCAGTCTGCTATGGGTTTATCTGATCCTGGATCCACTTGTTCATATTTATCTGCCTATTTTGTGACTTGTTTGGGGTTGGCTAGTGAGCCATTATCAATTCCTATTTCTGGTTTGACCCCAGTACGAGATTCTTTAGTAGTGGATCGGATTGTGAGATCTTGTATGATATCTATTGGTGATTCAGAGACTTGGGGTGATTTGATGATCCTTTATATGCTAGATTTTGATGTGATACTGGGCATGGACTGGTTATCCCCTCACCGTGTGGTTTTTGATTGTTATGCCAAGACCATTACCATAGTTGTGCCCGGTGTATCACCGGTTGTGTGGCAGGGTTCTGTTAGCCATGCACCATCTGGGATCATCTCTAGCCTTCGAGCTAGGAAGTTGATTTCCCATGGGTGTTTAGCTTATCTAGCGTGTGCCCGAGATGTTAGTGCTGACCCTACTTCTCCTGAGTTTGTTCCTGTAGTTAGAGACTTCTTCGATGTGTTTCCTACCGACCTGCCAGGCCTTCCACCTGAGAGAGATATTGATTTCTCTATTGAGTTAGAGTCGGGCACCAGGCCCATTTCTATTTCCCCTTACCGTATGGCTCCGGCTGAGTTTAGGGAGCTTAAGGAGCAGCTCCAGGATCTGTTAGCTAAGAGGTTTATTAAACCGAGTGTGTCACCTTGGGGTGCTCCTGTTCTCTTCATGAATAAGAAGGATGGGTCGATGCGCATGTGTATTGATTATGGGCAGCTGAATAGGGTGAAAGTGAAGAATAGGTATATGATGCCACGGATTGATGACTTGTTTGACTAGCTTCAGGTCAGTCGTGTTTTCGAAGATTGATTTGAGGTCCGGCTACCATCAGTTGAGGATTAGGGCGGAGGACATCCCTAAGACAACATTCAGGACACGTTATGGCCATTATGAGTTCCTGGTGATGGCTTTTGGGTTGACTAATGCCCCTGCAGCCTTTATGAACTTGATGCACAGGGTTCTTGGCCCGTATTTGGACTCATTTGTGATAGTTTTTATAGACGACATCTTGGTATACTCGCGTAGTAGAGATGAGCATGAGCAGCACTTGAGGTTTATACTCCAGACTTTGAGAGATCATCGGCTTTATGCCAAGTTCTCAAAGTGCGAGTTTTGGCTTCAGTCAGTTGCATTCCTAGGGCACGTGGTGTCTAAGGATGGGATTAGGGTTGACCCGGGAAAGATTTATGCGGTTTGTGATTGGCCTAGACCTACTACTGCTACTGAGGTCCGGAGCTTTATTGGGTTAGCAGGTTACTACAGACGGTTCGTTCAAGGATTTTCTTCCATAGCATCACCCTTGACTATGCTGACTAGGAAGGATGTCCCATTTCAGTGGTCGTACCAGTGCGAGGATAGCTTCCAGAGGCTTAAGGCCTTATTGGCTTCAACTCCAGTTTTGACTTTGTCGATTGAGAGTCAGATCTTCTCCGTGTATTGTGATGCTTCTGGGGTTGGTCTTGGTGGTGTGTTTATGCATCAGGGTCGAGTAATAGCATATGCGTCGAGGCAGCTGAAGGTTCATGAGCGTAACTACCCCACTCATGACTTAGAGTTGGCGGCGGTAGTTTTTGCGCTCAAGATATGGAGGCATTACCTATATGGGGTTCACTGTGAGATCTTCACTAATCACCATAGTCTTCAATATATCACGAGTCAGCGAGAGTTGAACTCGAGACAGAGGAGATGGGTCGAGTTACTGAAGGATTATGACTTCACTATTCTGTATCATCGGGGCAAGGCAAACGTGGTAGCAGATGCCTTGAGTCGGAAGGCAGTGAGTATTGGTAGCCTAGCTTCTCTTTCAGTTTCAGAGCGACCGTTGGCCTTGGACATCCAGTCCTTGGCTAACCGTTTGGTTAGGCTTGACTTGTCGTATCCTAGCAGAGTTCTCGCCAGTGTTGAGGTTCATTCTACTTTGATTGATCAAATTCAGAGCCGTCAGTTTGAGGATCAGCAGTTGTGTGACCTCCGTGATCGGGTTGTTCAGGGTGAGAGCAGTCGGGCTACTCTAGATTCAGATGTGGTTATGAGGTTTAATAGTCGCCTTTGTGTTCTGAGGATTAGTGATTTGATTCAGTTGATACTTCATGAGGCACACTGTACTAGATACTCCATTCACCCTGGCACAGCAAAGATGTATAGAGACTTGAGACAGCTTTACTGGTTGAGTGGTATGAAGCGGGATATAGCGGAGTTCATATCTCGGTGCTTGAACTGTCAGCAGGTTAAGTTCGAGCACATGAGACCTGGTGGTTTGATGCAGCGACTTCCCATTCCTGAGTGGAAGTGGGAAGGGATTACTATGGACTTCGTTGTTGGTTTACCTCGTACTTATCGTAGGTTTGATTCCATTTGGGTGATCGTTGATAGGCTGACTAAGTCAGCATACTTCATACTGGTTCAGACTTCTTACAGGGCAGAGAAGCTAGCTCTGATCTACATTCGTGAGATTGTTCGACTGCACGGGGTCCCAGCTTCTATCATTTCAGACCGCGGCACTCAGTTCACATCTCAGTTCTGGAGGGCTATTCAGCGAGATTTGGGTACAGAGGTTCATCTTAGTACCGCTTTCCACCCTCAGACAGATGGCCAGTCCGAGACGACCATTCAGATTCTGGAGGACATGCTTCGGGCCTGTGTTCTTGACTTTGGAAGTTCCTGGGATCAGTTTGTTCCCTTGGCAGAGTTTGCTTATAACAACAGTTTCCATTCGAGTATTGCCATGGCACCTTTTGAGGCTTTGTATGGCAGGTGTTGCAGATCACCGGTAGGTTTGTTTGATGGTTTTGATTCTAGGCCACAGAGTACAGATTTGCTTCGAGATTTCTTAGATCAGGTCCGAGCGATTTAGGACAGACTTCGGGCAGCTCAGAGCAGGCATAAGAGTTATGCTGATCGTATGCTTTGGGGCCTTGGAGTTTAGTGTCGGTAACTTGGTGTTTCTCAGTGTATCGCCCATGAAGGGTGTGATGAGATTTGGTAGGCGGGGCAAGCTTAGCCCTAGGTACATTGGGCCATTTGAGATTCTTTAGAGGGTTGGTAGCGTTGCCTATCAGTTAGCCTTGCCTCCGATGTTTTTAGCTATACATCCTGTATTTCATGTTTCGTTGTTGCGTCGGTATTTAGTTGGGTGAGGGTTTAGCCTTTGTTGAGGAGCCGGCAGCTATATTGGCCAGAGATGTCAGGAGATTGAGGTCTCGAGAAATTCTGGTTGTTAAGGTTCAATGGAGGCACCGTCCAGTCGAGGAGGCTACCTGGGAGACTAAGAGAGATATGCGGGCTCAGTATCCACAGCTATTTGAGCCTTCAGGTACTTCCTTGTCCTTGACTTTCGAGGACGAAATTCCTTTTTAGTAGTGGATGATGTAATGACTCTTCTGGTCATTACCGCGTATACGCTTCCTTGTACTGTTAGAGCTTTCCTATAGCAGCCCAAGTCATTTATGGCTTTCTGGGACCGGTGGTTCGGTGTCCTAGCCGTTCGTTTGGTCTCGTTCCCCTATTTTAGAGCTGAGCCGTAGGAGCTGAGTATCGAAATCGTGCGATAATTTGCGTTCGTATAACCTTAACCTTCGTTCCGTATTAAAGGCTTGCGAGCCTAAGTTTGAGAATTTATTAACATCGCGTGTATTTGAAAATATTTTATTTGAAAGTTGAATTTGGTAAAAAGTTATATTTTTATTACTGTTTTAAAAATATTTTAAAGGTCTATGAAAAATACTTTTGTTATGATATAATTGTGTATGTATTTATTTTATAAAGTTTTTATACATTGTAGTATTTTACGGAGAAAGTAAATTTAGTTATGTTAAAAATATTATTATAATATAGTAGGTTTTATTTGAAATGATTTTCTATTAATTATGGTATATTTAAAAAGTTATATATATTTTACCACGAATCTATGCAATACCCGAGTAGATACGTAATGAGATAAAATATTTTTAAAATGGAACCTCCACTCCACGTGGAGGTTAAAGGGGTAGACAACCAATTCAATGGCTTCCACATGCCCATTAGTTAGCATACCATTTATTTTTTCAACTTTTGTCCTATTTAATTATATTAGCAATTAAAGTGGTGTGCATTTTCTTTTTAGTCAGTCAAGAAAGTGACCAGTTGCTTATATGTTATATATATAATACTATATATATATTTCATTCACTCTTTTATGATAGGAAAGGAAAATGTTCTTTCCTTACTACTTCATGAGTTCTTCATCATATAAACATTGTGGCGTCTTATGCTTTGAAAAGATTTGGTGAAAAAAAAATGTTTTAATGCTTTCTTCAATCATAGAAGGAAAATCAATTATCCACGTCAAATTATTCAAGCCAAAAATCAAGTTTGATTTTATTTCGGAGCTTCTCGTAGCGGTTTGGGCTTGGACATCGTTGTCCTAGAAGCTTTTCATCGGACGACAGGTAGGTTACGGTTTAAACTCCCTAGACTTAGCATATATCGGATAAAATTGTACTAGATTGCATCCTTGGGTTGGATTGTTAGGTTGGTACCACAGACCTTGACAGCTTTATTCATGCCCGCCTACATTCGTTCCTCCGATGCTTGTAGTACTTGCCGATACATTTTATTTACCCTTGTGGTCCTGTGAGGCCTTATTGACTCTGGAACATAGAAGGTGGGATATTGGGAATGTCCGCGAGTCCCGGGCATAGAATTATCCTTCTAGGCTGGTTATGCTTGCTGAGTAGCTATGGGCCTGTGCAGGGTCGATAGGTTGATTGTGAGCTGCTGGGCAGCTATTGTGTTTGATCATACCATTTCCATGCATATAAAAAGGTTTTATCCATGTTTTACTACGATTTTGGCTTCGGGCCTACTGGCACTATTTTCTAAACCTTGCATGGCCCCGAGGGACCATTTTTGATGGAAATGAATTGGAAATGGTTTGATTTAACTTGTGAATATTCTTGGGTAAAATTATGATTTATATCACCAATTTTACGATTAACGCTAGACTCGGCAGGGCCGGGGTTCTAGTTGAGTTTTCTTGCTACTTGAGATAATTTTAGCCTCGGTCGGACCGAGCACCTGAGATGACTTTTTAATGTTTAGACTCGGTTATGACCGAGCACTCTTGGAGGGGTTTTTGAGATATTTTCCCACTACTTTAGTCTTGGACAGGGTCTGGGCATGCATATTCGAGACTAGGTCTCTATCTTGAACCCGGACTTGCTTCTGGATGACATGTTTTGATACTGAGTTTTAGTATGGGGTCAGGGACCTCCATGGACCTTGCCATCCAGGCCTGGGGCTTCGGGCTGTGTGTGCCGGAGGAAGGGTATACGGTGGAGTAGAGGTATACGGGCAGTGTCCTTCCATGGAACCTACCTGCTGGGCTGGATCGGCACCGGAGGAGGTACATACAGAGATACCATTTCACTTGAGATCTTCATGCATCATATCATTCATTGTTTGAGGCTCCACCCTTGTTTGTTGTTTTTGATTGTACGCTCCGATAGTATGGGATGCCGAAGGGTTTGTTTTCACTTGTTTGTGTTCCTCGGTTGTATGGGCTGCCGGGGGACTGTAGGTAGACTCTTGCTTTTTACTTACAGAATTGTTCCCTGTTACGGTTAAGCATGAAATTGGTTACTGCTAGGCTGTTAGTTTCTGGATTTGAGATTGATATGATTAGTTGAGTTTGATTCTTGTCTCCAAGCATTCCTATCATTACTCTTTCCCTCTTCTTACACTTGAGGTTACAGGTATACCGTCCATTTCGTAAACTTATTATGTATACACTTTTATTGCAAGGACCCCAGGTGCGTTATTTATTACTTTCACCTGTGCTTATGGTGTATATATTTGACTTGCTGGCCACACATGTGGTTCTGTTGATTTCCCTCTGTGCTAGTTCCTATGTACCTTTCATTAATTTCTGTGACTACTTGCTTCTATTCTGTCTGTTACTACGCTTTTATCTTATATGTGCCCAGTCGGCCTATGATACCTACTGGGTACCTTATGCTTCGCATTTGGTGCTCACCCTACCCCCCCTGCATCTTTTGGTGCAAATCCTAGCATGGGCCATCACCGTTAGATCGTTGTGATTCATGTTTGGAGATCTGTTGGGGACTACTTCAGACTGAGGGTGGCGACCGGAGCTTAGCTTTAGTTTATCTTTTGCTTTATGTACTCTATTACCATTCAGAGACATCTGTATACGTTGTTTTGGATCGTTTGTACTCCCTATATGTAGTTCTGGATCTATACTATGATACTAGGTCTTGGAGTTTGGTTTAGTTTCCGCATATATATATATATATTCCTGTTATCTATTCTCTTCATCTCGTTCCCTTACTTTTTCTTATTAAACTATTCTTCCATTTATTTGTTAGATAGTAGCCCATTACTAACTGTCCTGGGCTACGGGGATTGTAGGTGCCATCATGACCGAGAAATCGGGCAGTGACAAAAACACATTTATATATTGCCGACGGGAGTCGAGGTTGATTTCACAGAGAATTGGTCACTAGCCAAGTCAATTGTAATGGAAAGATTTCAAAATGAGAGTATTTTTCTTGCAACTAATAAAAGTAAAGGAAGGAGGGAATCGGGAAACCTGTGACAATTCGCTATTCAAAGTAGGATAATAAAATAAAAGCGGGTGTAAACAACGAGAGAGGACGACTAGGGATGTGTATCAAATAGGACTCAAATGTGGGTTAGGGTGCTTTCTCATTCACATAAATTCTCGCTAAATGACATAGATAGCATTGGTTTTAGGTATGCTTGTTATCTATCGATCAAACAATCATATATTAAATGGTTTTTATTCAAACACCATTTCTTAAGCAATAATCAACCAACATATGCTTGGGTAGGGCACACTATTTCTAGGTTAGACCCTTAAGTAGGTATTTCCGGCGAATTGAGCTATTTATAGTCTCAATCTGAGTGGAATCCCAAGTACCCACTAGCAATTACACATCCAAAATTGTAAACATCTTTTACAAGCAAGAACACAATCAAGTAGAGTAAATCAATCTTTGCAACCACCAATTTTAGAGTTAAAAGATGATGAAATCACTAGATCCATGTCATATTAGCAATTATAAACACAAATTAGCATCACCCATACCCATTTCTCAAGCACCCATTATCAACACATCCATAGAGAAGATATTTAGCCACTCATACTAAAGGATTAAAGAACAATACCAAATGGGTAAGTCAAATTCCCTTTCATTCAAGCTAAATATTCAATATCCAAGCTCAGTTTTACAAGAATGGTGATTCCAATAGTTGGGAAGAAGGAATTGGAGTGAAACCCACTTCTTCTTCTTGGAGAGAAAACTTGTTACCAAAGTAAAACTATCTCAAAAACTATTTAAAAACAATTTAATTTTATGACTGAAATGGGTTTTAGAATGTTCCCAAAATGTCACACCAAGTTGGACAAAAATGTTCCTTCTTCATTTTCAAATCATTTCTCAATATTTTCCTCCGTTGTTGAAGAGCTCCAAGGCCAAAAATCAGTGTGGGATTCCTTGTCCGTGGTCGATTTTTTGGTCATTGAATTGTAAGTCCCGGCCTTTATTTTTGGTAATTTCCTTAATTTATTCTTATTTTGTTTATTTGTCTTGGGGCTGCTTTGAGCTCATTTTTAGAGCTAGATTTGCTCAATAATTTGATCATGTACTCCTTGTCCCACGAGGGATATTTTTCCCGATTTCATTTTTGAAAATCGCATGCGAGCCCCATGGGTGATTTATCACCCGAACTTTGACCTAAATTGTTAAGTTGCAATATAGGTATCATTGTTTATATTTAATGAGTAGATTATTATTATGATAGCATGGCATTATTTGGAGGCTTCCCAGAAAGGAAAAACTCCGGTCTAGTGGGTGCGAGAGCGCGTGATCAGCTTCCAGGTATGCTACAGCTTACTTACTTCTAGACTTAGCTCTTTTGGGATGATTGTATGGTTTGTGCTAATTTTTGGTGGGATTTTGTGGATTGAATAGTTGTTCTTGAGGAAATGTGATTCTCATAGACGAATTAGGGGCTTTAGCATAGGATCGGGGTTGGGACCCATCGTTTATACTTTCTTGATTCTGTAGGTCTGTGTGTAGCTGTGTAGTGCCTTTAGTTGTAGATAATTGCTTTCCCTATCTTGATTAGTCATCTCTCGGGTATTGGGGCAGTTAATTTAGATGTCCGTCTTATGTAATTTCCAGTAGTTTTTGAGGTAGGATAGGAGTTTGTTTGTTGTTTTTGCTTCATTGTTTTACTTTCATATTGTTCATCCATATTTATGTATTTGTGGGCTCAGGGGCGACCAGGAAGCCTATATAGCTGGCCACCCTCTAAATTTCAGCTTATTTCCTCTCCTTCTCCAAACAATTTCTCCATCTTTTTAAGCTCTAAAAAACTCCATTTTCACCTGATCATTCCTTGACCTTGGAGGATTATATATTTGTGGTCCGTCCTCGTTTCCGTCCTCTTTCTTGGCTTCTTAAATGGGTATGTTTCTTTATTATAATCCAAATATTTCCACTAATTTTCCTTTTTGATTTATCTAATTTGCAGGCTATTTGGAGCCCTTACGGTGGTCCATTTTTTCTCAAATTTTGAGCATACACTCCGGGCGAGGTTGGGAATCTTGTGGTGACTTTTGTTTCCAGTTTTAGATTATGGGGCCCGTGGGCCTGATTGTGACCCAAATTTTGACCCGGCTAAATTATTAACAATATGGGTACCGTTAGATTCATATTAACATGTAGGATATTGTTGTGATAGTGTGGCTTCTTGCAGATTCTTTTCAGGGGAGATAGGTCACCGTCTTGTGGATTGTGCGTGCATGCTCGGCTTTCCGGTAGGTTATGGTTTACTTTTTCTAGACTTTGCTCATGTGAGGTATGAGTGTAATAATTTGCTAATGGTTGGTGGGATCTTGTAGTTTGGATACGATTCTTGTAGGCATATTGATCATTATAGGTGATTTAACGGCCTTAGAGTAGATTTTGGCTAGCAAATCCTTAATATAGGTGGTAGCCTTTCCGTAAGACTTGGCGTAGGCGTTGGAGTATCCTTAGGTTTAGGATTAGATGCCTTAGCTTAGTTGAAGCTGCATGTGGTCGAGGTTTCTAAATTTAGGAATCCTTAGACTAGAATTAGATAAGAGTTCGTGATAGAATAGGCGTTATCGTTGTTTTATTATTATTATTATTGCTCGTTTGGTGTTCTATTTATCTTATACTTGTGGGCCTGAGGCCGTGGAGGCTTGATTGGCGGGAACTCAGGTCAGTATGGTTGTGTTTTTCTTAAGTTTCTCTTTGTTGTATGCTTTATTCTTAGTTCTAGTTAGTTGATTACCTTAGGCGGGTCCCTTGGAGGTTGGTAGATAGTGTAGTGTTTCCCTATTTGTTTTTGTACTAGAATAGGTGGATTTAGCACTCGTTGGGTTATAGTTCATGATAGAGTAGTTCTTACATAGCATTCTGGTTGTTCGTATCGTGTTATATTATTATGTTTGTCTATGGTATGAGAATTTGTGGGCCTAAGGCTATGGTGTTGAGCTGGCGGCAGTCCATGTTAGTACGATCTTTTTATGAAGGGTGAAATGCCCTATCTTGGTGTAGCTTCATGCATTTATATGTATTCATACATATATATGGACTGATTCATTTTCATCCCTTTTTACATATGATTGGGTTATGGTACAAATTGAAGGGAATACAGATTGACGGGAATTGAATGGCTCGGTGGTTTAATAAGGGACTCTTTTTTTAACAATGGGTTTTCAAATTAAGAAAAGATTTCATTGGTTTTAGTTGATTTCTAACGTTTAAAAACCCAAAATACTTCCTTTTTAAATGAATGGATCTCCAGGGTGAGTGTCCCACTTTTATCATTGTTTTTGGTTAATAACAAGGGAAAAAATGGTTTCTTTTTCAATAAATTTGTGTTCCTAAAGAGAAATGGTACATCACCGTTTTACTGACTTCTGAATGGGAAAATATTTCTATTTTATGCACTTGGTCTGAGAGACGGTTCTTAACCTTACTTTCCATTGATTTGTGGGATTATATTGATAAGCTCTAGCGGACCCGTTTGCGTACATATGTGGTTTTACTTGAGGTATTCATTTCCATTGGTAAGCTCCGGCAGCCCATAAGAATACTCTGGGTTTTCTTGATTATACGTTGATATTGTGGTATGGTTGATATTGATAAGCTCTGGCTTCCTCTATGGATATTACAGGTATTATGGTACGGTATCGATTGGTAAGCTCTGGCGTCCCGTGAGGTGACTCAGGGTTTCATTCATTATTGCAGTGGCTACATGTCATTTTATTCATTTCACATCGCATATTATGGTATTCCTTGCACATCTCTACTTTTGAACTCTGTGTATAGTTGGCTTTCTTTATTGTGTACTTTCTAGACTCGGGGAAGTCCGATTTGGTTGTTGCTGGACTATTGCTTTATGTCTTTCGTATTATTGTGGTGTTTCTCCTTTTTTTTATCTATGTTTTTACCATTATACTTATTTCTGGCTCATCTTTCTTACCCTTGGGCTATATTCGCATTTTGTTATGTTTATATCTTATTTTAGCTCAGTCGGTCGATGATGCTACTGGTTACTGCATGTTTTGGTAGTCATATGTCAAGACCCGATTTCTCAGGTCATGTTGGCACCTACAACCCCCAGTAGGTGAACCAATCCCTGTAGACCAGAACGGTTAGTAATGGGCTACTACCTAACCAAATACGCACAACAAGCAGAAGCTGAATATAAAGATAAGACAGGCGAAAGCAAAAACCCGAAATATATATACAAATGATACTACACCAATCCCAAGACTTGGTATCGACAGTACAAAAGCTTCTAATAGAGTAAAAGTGCTAGAAGTAACAATAGATAAGTACAATTGTCTCCGAATATACAAAGAGTATCAATACAAAAGATGAGATGTAGATAAGCCCCGACCTTCATGCGCTCACCCTAGTCTCGTACCTCCCAAAAGCTGCCCGAGTCTCCAATGCGATCAACGGTGAAAGCTCAACTAATAACTGCACAAGAAAGATGCAGAAGTGTAGTATGAGCACCAAGACAACGAGTACTCAGTAGGCATCACTGGACGACTAAGCGTATATATGATATAAAAACAGTAAGTAGCAGATAGCAAGAAAATGGTCACTGAAAACAATAGAGGAAGCACACGGAAATAGCACAGAGAACAGACAACCAAGAGTAATAACAAATAATGCTAGCACAGAAAACAAATATACACATAACATAGGTGTAAGAAAGAAGAACGCACCTGGAACCCTTGCAACAATCTTATATATAAAAGGACAGAGTCTAGAAAACATGGCAGTATACCGGTAACCTCTAGTAAAAAGAAAAGAAGGAAGGAAATCCAACATAATAAAGTAGAAGGCATAGAGTAACAGAAGCATGATTTAAACACAACTATCAAGGTAGGCATAAACCGGGATCAATCTCACAAATACAACCCTAAAATGGAATAACTAAACTACCATAACTGATAGCCACTACTCAGAGTCAAGATAAGGAACAAAGGAATGAAACCCATAATCCACCCAGAAGGCCGCACCTAAGTGCCTCTACAAAATAGGACTCACTAGCCCCTCAATACTCAAGCCCAAACACTCGAAGCCTCAATAGGCTAAAACTTACCAATCCACTAGAACCAAGGACTAAAACAACCACTATAATTTGATAGGAATAATATAATCTACCTACAGTCCCAACGACCACCCATACAATCGAGGAACACAATTAAATGAAAACAAACCCTTCGGACGCTATACAACTGGAGAGTACACTGAACACACAGTAAAGAAGGGTGGAATCTGGGTTAAATATGCATGATCATGATAATGATGGAATCGGTAATAGTAACCTTGTATGCACCTCCCCCCGGCACTTCGGTAGGAGGACCCATGGTGGGATATGCCCGCTATACCTCATACTACGCTGTATGCCCCTCCTCCAGCACACGCACCCCGAAGCTCCAGGACCTGGAACGGATGGACCCATGGAGGTCCCTTACCACATACAGTAACAAACACAAAATCTCAGAGGATCAGAGCCTCGAAGTACATGCTCGGAATTGAACCAGGTCTAAAACAGTAGTAGTAATATCAAAAGACCCTCTCAAATGGTTCCCAAAGTATACTCGGGTCTAAATCAGTGATAAAAGTCTCAATAACCCTCTAAAAGGTGCCCAGAGTATATCCGGGTCTAAATCAGTCTGAAATCATGTCTAGTGCTCTGCCCGGCAGGGTCTAGTATCAGTAGAAAATCAGGTCTAGTACTCTGCCCAGCAGAGCCAAATATCAGTAGGAAGTCAAGTGTAGTGCTCTACCCATCAAAGCCTAGTATCAGTAGGAAATTAGTGAGAAATCATCCAAAATCTCATATCATTATTAGATTATACAAAAATCGTGCCCCGAGGCTATGCAAGTTTAGGAAAAACCATCTATAGTGGCTCGCAGCCAAAACCAAAGTAAAATATGCAGGGAAAACCTCTTTCAAGGATGATATGCCCACACACAAATATAAATTAGCCCAATGGCTCACAAACATTCCTACCGGCCCTGCGCAGGCTCCACAGCTACTCAGCAGACATAACCAGCCTAAAAAGATATCTCAATGTCTGGGACTCGTGTACATTCCCAAATCATCCACCGTCTATGTTCCAGAGTCAATACAAGGCCACACAAGACCAAAAGGGTGATACACAATACTACACGAATACTACAATCAGCGTATGAAATAAACGGACAAAAAAGGCAGACAAGGTCTGGGGTACCAACCTATAACAACCCACCCAAGGATGCTAATTAATGTAGTTATAGCCTATATACGCAGAGTCTAGATAGAAAAAGTCATAACCTACCTGTCGTCAGATGAATAACTGCGGGGATGGCGTTGTCCAGGCTCGAACTGCCCCAAGAGATCCCGAATGATAATGAAACAATCACAAATTTAAATAATATGTTAAATCGAGTCTAATGATACCCATATTGCTATAATTGTAGCCGGGTCAAAATCCAGGTCAAAAGCGAGCCCGCGGTGCCCACAAACCAAAACCAGAAACAGAAAGAAGGACGATGACCACAACGATGCCAAGAAGATATGCTCCAAAAATGAGCAATTTTGGCCAAGGGAAAAAGGCCCCAAATAGCCCGCTCAAAAGAGGGCTTAAAGGCTAGAATTTAAGAATGAGAATTGAGAATTAGGCAAGAATTACTTACCAAAATGATGGAATTTAAGCCAAGACGGAGAATCCTTCACACCAACGATCATGCAAGAGTTAGGAGACAGCCACTTTAACAATATTCCAATATTTTGGAATGATAGAAAATGGTGGATTTTAGAGAAAATCAAAAAAGAAGCAAGTTGGGGAAGATGACTTACCAAGAGACGAAGAAGCACAAATTTATGATAAACAATAATTTCCCGAAGGTTAGGATTAATATGGAGCAATTTGGTGGAGAGTATTTGACTTTTACAGTAAGAAAGGTTGAGAGAAATGGCTGGAAAAACAAACTAACAAGAAATAAATAGCAGCTGGAAACCGGCCAGTGCCATCGGTGCTCAAGGCCTGCCACAGGCCAGCGCGATCAATCTGCCTGGGCGCCGTTGGTGCTGAAGGCCTGCAGCTACAGAAAATGAGTTGTGCTAAAATTCTCTATGGGGTGTTCTGGGCACAATCAAAAACTGATATTCAAAAGCCAATAATGCAATAGAGTGGAAACGACGTTCCAGACTCAATGGAATCGACAAAACTTCCATACGAGGTCGTTCCGGAGAAATGTTGACCAAAGTCAACACTAACGAATAAGAACCCAAAGGCTCAAAATGAGTCTGGCTCACCTAGAACCCGAATCAACCATCTACCTAACCCAAACTCAACATTCCGGAGCTGATGAAATCGTCGGATTTTAAATTTGACGCTCCTATCATTGAAAGTCACCTAAAGTTACACTTTCAACTCCAAATGGCCTAAAAATGGAGAAAATGACACCAAACCCACACCGGAAGTTCTCAGGCCTCAACTAAAGATCCAACTAGACCAAAATCAACGTTCCGGAGCTAACGGAACTGTTGGAATTTGATTCCAAGCACGTTCACCAAGGATGTTGACTGGAGTCAACTATTTCAAAAGCTTAATGCTCTAAAACAAGGATTGGCCAAAAAGACCAAACCAATTGCCCGGGCACCGAACTACCGGTCTCAGCAAGCCATAAATAACTTGGGATCGCTACAAGCTAGCTCTAACGGTACAAGAAAGGCGAAAAAACAAAAATAATCAAAAGGGTAATTGCATCATACTACACTTCTGTATCTTTTTTCTGATGCAGATCCTAATAAAAGTTATCACTGTTGATTGTTGTCCTAGTGCAGAGTTGCGAACTCGAGACATTGGGTGAGCTCTTGGCGATCAGAGTTGACCCACCTCCGTCTACTTTTGGATTAATCTTCAACTGTACTTTCGGAGATTGTCCGTATTTTATTGTATCTATCTCGAACATCTAAGTTTTAGTAGAACTTGTACCGACTGACACCAGATCTTAGGTTATTCTTATGTATTTATTCTCTTACCTCCCTTTTATTTATATTGGTTTATCGGATCTTTCGTTGTTTATTGTTATTTTTTCTGCTTGGGGTTTCTTTGTTATGTTAGCCCGTTACTTGTAGTTCCGGGATAAGAGTTAGCTTACCTACTGGTGGGTTATAGTAGGTGCCATCACGACTTGGAGTTTTTGAGTTGTGACAGCTTCTCTATATTACAGATCAAACTCTAACATCAACCATGCTTTCTTCTCAAGATAATTCTCACTAAGAAACCATTTTACACCACAACCCAGGGATTACAACAACCACTCTATTAAATCAAACAGCCACATAAAATAACGTACTATGCCTGAACAACATATACGTCACAATGTAAGATCATGTAAATCAAAAATGCACACACACAAGTTGTTTATTATTTCATAATTCCTTTTTCAGATTTTAACATTAAGGTCCTGGTTCTCACAACACTATAATACACTATCAATCCTTCATTGTTTATATTAGTCCTACCCCACTCTTGTTCACATCAAGATAATTATCTATTATCGACACATCATTCTACAAGCATTCATATCCTACATTTTCTCAAGCAATTTTCATCTGGGCTTCGTGCTCGAAGTCCTAATCATAATGTCTCCATAACTTTCTACACAATATTATAATAACAAATCAAAGTCTTTGCTACAATTCCGCCATAACCTACCTCGATGTCGAGATGCTGCTATAAATGCGTATAACCTTGCTTCTTGCTCTTGTTCCAAAAATCGTAAGGGAGAAACCGTGAGGAGGAGGGGAAACCATGTCATTATTAAAAGCTTTTCCTCTCTTTTCTCGATGTCCTACGGTTAGATCAGGCCCGAGATGCTTTTTAGGAGAAGTTATCCTTTTTGGAAATGAGCTGGAAGCTAAAACATTAAATTTTGTGTTCTGCCTCGTGAGCTTCACTGCAACGAAACCTTATTCATTGCGCCGAGCTCATTGTGGTGAGTAATCCACTTTTATTAACACAATCATAATTATTTCCACATAAAATTCATGACACATAATTTTAAATTCTTTTATTTTACTGCTAATTTTTAATAACTATGGAGTGGGTCATTACAAGTAGTATATCTCGTTTCAAAAAATTAGAAAAAAATCTTTATAAACTAGAAACTATTTATCTATTATTTGTCATATATTTATTTATCTATCTATATAATAAGTTTTCATATTATATTTGAACTACTTTCATCTATCTATCTATTGTACTTAATCATAAAACGTTCACATAATAATTTATTTTATATATATATTTATCATTAATTAATGTGATACACACGTGCATATTGAACTTTCTATCCTTCATTAAAAGACTTTACAATAGATAAAATTATCATTTATTATATTTTTCAAATTATTTATTTAATTAAAGGTCATTTAATTATTTTTCTAATATTTAAGATTTCAAAATCAATTAATCTATGTGTCAAATCCTTCCTTATTGTTGTAGAATTATAATAATGTCCTGTAACTTTATTTTTATGGAGTCCAAAAAAAAACACATTAAATTATAATTGAAGAAGATTATATATATATATATATATATATGTATATATATATATATGTATTATTTGTATTATCTAAATTAATGTAACTATAACTCATTCAAATTAGGGATTAAAATTTTGCTTGTTTATATGTTCCATTGAATAGGCCATTAAGGTTATGATATTCTTCTTCTCAACACACGCAACTTCTTCTATTTTTTTATATTTTTTTTATTTTGATTCAAATCGTCCTCTTACCTTCATTATCATCATTTTTTTTATTTTTTCTATTTCTTTTAGTTAATAAATTTAAGATTATATTTGAATTATACATAATGGATAATTGACAATGGATTCTCCCCTTTTGATAATTTCTCGTGTTTCTCTTTCAGTTGAATTTTTTTTATTGAATAATGGACGAAACAAGCATGTTGCCGCCGAATGAAGTAGCCAAAAAAATCAAAGGTTTTATCTCACCGGAAAAATCAAAGGTTTATCTCTTTTCTTTTCCAACTATTTTTTACAAAAATATTTAAATGTATAGGGACATTTTGAAAATATTATTCAGCATAGATTTTGTTTTTTTTTTGAATTCTTTTCCCGCAGGCAAAGGACAAGTATGAATCTTTGGAGAATAATAACAAAGAGCAGAAATATGGATTAGAGACCAAAAACAATTTACATGTAGGATATATATTCTTTGATTCATGGTGCTTTCTGTATATGTATATGAACTCTTAATAGTAATAACTAAGTCGTGTAGAATAATATTTTTAAATAGTTTCTTGTGAAATATTATGGCCTCAATTCTTAATTTGTGATTATTGTTTTTTTTGTTTTTGAAATGATGATAACAACGATATTCCTTAAGAGTAAGGACTTATTTTGGGCATCATATACTATTGAAAGAGGTGACAATACTACTATGCTATCGTGTTGGTTGCAGGTCGATCCAAATATCCTAAATATAAAATAAAAATATTAATTACTTTCTTTCCCAACATTAAACTCTTGCATACTTTATTGTTAATGTCAATTACTTATTAAATTATGTAAAATAATCATAATACATTTCAAATTACTTTTTGTCTTTCCTTAAAAAAAATAAAAATTGACAAAATTGTCATTTTGTCACAACGCAAAAACCAAAGTGTTTTGAAGGCAACCACCCCAACAAAACTCAAAAAATGCAATAAACGAAATGATTAAGGAAAACAACAATAGATAAATACGAAAACTCTAAATCACTCATACTAGAACCATAGAAAGTACAATGCGTCCATTACTAAAAGAACTTTCATCCTCAAAAGATAATGAAAGGAAGGTACCTGATGGATTGAAAAGGTGAGGATAATGGGTCCGCATGTCGATTTTGGTCTCCCAAGTAGCCTCCTTGATAGGACAATGCTGCCATTGAACCTTTACTAATGGAATCTTGTTGGACCTCAACTTTCTAACCTGCCTATCAAACATAGCAATTGGATTCTCCTCAAAGGCTAGTAACTCATCCAACTGAACCGAGTCCCACTTGAGCACATGAAACTCATCCGGAACATATTGTCGCAACATGGAAACATGAAAAATAGGGTGAACACCTGAAAGAGCAGGAGGCAAGGCTAACTCATATGCTACCTCCCCAATGCGATGAAGGATCTCAAATGGCCCAATGAACCTAGCGCTGAGCTTGACCTTCCTCCTGAATGTCATCACGCCCTTCATGGGCTATACCCGCAGGAACAATCAATTACCAACTATGAACTGTAGTTCTCAAACCCTCCGGTCAACATAACTCTTCTTCCCCATCTGGGTAGTACAAAGTCTCTCCTGAATTACCAGAACTCTATACATGGAATCATGAAGTAAGACAGTACCCCTGGGTCGAACCTCAAAGGCATCAAACCAACCCATTGAAGATATGCACCGCCTAACATACAATGCCTCAAGTAAAGCCACCTGAATACTAGAGTGGTAGCTATTATTAAATCAAACTCTACCAAAGCTAAGAATTGGTTCCACTGACCTCCAAAATCAATAACACAAGCTCGTAACATATCCTCCCGAACCTGAATAGTATACTCCGACTGACCATTAGTCTGCAGGTGAAAAGCAATGGTAAGCTCAACTATAGTACCTAATTCTCTTTGAATAGACCTCCAGAAATACGAAGTAAACTAAGTACCATGGTAAAAAATGATAGAAATAGGCACCCCATGCAAATGAACAACCTCACGGATGTAGATCTGAGCCAACCTATCTGAACTGTAGGAATTCTTAATGGGCAGAAAATGAGAAGATTTTGTCAACCTATCCATGATAACCTATATAGCATCAAACCTCCGCAAGGTACATAGAAAGCCTACTACAAAGTCCATAGCTATCCGCTCCCATTTGTACTCCGGAATTGGTAGCCTCTGAGTCAAACCACCTGGTCTCTGGTGCTCAAAATTCACATGCTGACAGTTCAAGCACCTAGACACGACATTTGAGATATCCCTCTTCATCCCACACCACCAGTAGTGTTGTCGCAAGTCATATTACATCTTAGCTGCCCCGGGATAAATGTAATACCTTAAAGAATGAGACTTCTCCAAGATTAACCTGACCAAATCATGAAGTTTAAGAACACAGATACGACCCTCAATCCTCAGAATACCCTCCGGATCTAAGGTCTCCTTTCTAGCCTAGATGCGCAACACCTTATCATGAATGATCCTCAACCTCACATTATCAAACTGATGTGCCCAAATCTGCTCTAACAAGGAAGATCTAGCCTCAACACAAGCAAGAATACTTCCAGGCTTAGAAATATCAAGTACGACCACCTGTTAGCCAAGGACTAATGTCTAATGCTAAAGGTCACTCCTCCGCTACAAAGAATGCCAAGCTACCAATACTCACTGCCTTTCGGCATCCCCTACCATGTTTGCCTTGCCCTAGGGATAAATGATATATATGTCATAGTGCTTCAGTAACTCCAACCACTTGTGCTTTCTCAAATTTAGATTCTTCTAGCTTAAAATGTATTGGAGATTATGATGGCTAGTGAAGATCTCACAATTCACACTATACATATAATGCCTCCAAATCTTTAATACGAAGACTACCGCGACTAAATCCAAGTCATGGGTGTGGTAGTTCCTCTTGTGAACCTTCAGCTCTTTGGAAGCATAAGAAATAACTCAGCCCTGCTGCATCAATGCACAAACCAAACCAACTCGAGAAGCATCATAATAAATAGTAAACCCTGGCCCTCAACCAAAAGAGTAAGAATCAGAGCTGAAGTCAATAAGGCCTTGAGCTTGAGAAAGCTTGCCTCACACTCATTAGTCCACTTGAAAGGGACATTCTTCTGAATCAATCTAGTCCACAAAGCTTCTATTGAAGGAAACCTCTCCACAAACCATTTGTAGTAACCTGCCAACCTAATAAAACTACGAACCTTGGTAGGAGAAGTAGGCCTAGCCTAATCACGAACTTATGCAATCTTTGCCAGATCTACCATAATCCCATCCTTGGACACTATGTTCCTAAAAAATGCCATAAACTCATGCCAAAACTCACACTTATGAATTTGGAATATAATTGATAATCTCACGAGGTCTAAAGTATAACTCTCATATGCTTCTCAAGATCCTCTACACACCTCAAATATACCAGAATATCATCGATGAACACGATAACAAACGAATCTAGGTAGCCTTTGAACACATAGTTCATAAACTCTATAAATGTTTTTGGGGCATTGGTCAACCCAAAAGACATGATTGAGAACTCATAATGATTGTATGAAGTCCTAAATACAGTCTTTTGGATGTTCACAGACTTGATCCTCATTTTATGGTAACCCGACCTCAAATCAATCTTAGAAAACACCGTTGCACCCTCTAGCTGGTCAAATAAATCATTAATATGTGGCATCGAATACTTGTTCTTAATGGTTACCTTATTCAAATGCCTATAGTCGATACACATATGCATGGACCCATCCCTTATTTTCACAAACAGAACCAGAGCACCCAACGGAGATACACTAGGCTTGATGAACCTTCTACTCAACAAATCCTAAAGCCGATCCTTCATCTCTCTAAACTCGGTTGGTGCCATCCGATATGGAAGAATAAAAATGGGCTGAGTGCTCGGCTTAATATCAATACCAAAGTTAATATCCTGATTAGGAGAATAACCTGATAGATTAGAGAAAAACATATATGAATACTCGCAAATCATAGGAAATGACTCAAGTAAAGGTGTGGTAGCACTAGTATCATGAACGTAAAAAAGATAGACTAAGCACCCCTTCCCAACTAACCGTTGGGTGCTTAGAAAAGATATAACTCCCCTTAGCATTTGACTATCAGCACTGTTCCATACAATAAGAGGGAAACAAGACATCTGAAGAATGAAAGTCTTGGCAAAGTAATCCATGACCGCGTGATAGGGAGACAACCAATCCATGCCTAGAATTACATCAAAATCAACCATGTCTAGCACAACCAGGTATACCCACGTGTCATACCCCAGAAAAGTCACCATACAAGCCAAATAAACATGATCAATTACTAAGGGATCTCCTACTGGGGTAGTTACATGCAAAGGCACAAGCAATAACTCACAAGAAGACTCCAAAAAGGTAGCATAATAATCAGACACGTACAAAAATGAAGACCTTGTATTAAATAATGCATAAGTTGACTGATGGAAAATAGAGATTGTACCTATAATTATTACATCTAAATATTTAGACTATGGATGGCCTAAAAATGCATACATCTAGCTCCGACCGCCATATTCACCTGATCTACTAGACTGAGGACCTCCTCGAGTATGCTAGGGACATCTCCTACTACCCTGCATGCCACCTCTGGTCGGTGGCACCGGAGGACTGGCCCTGCTGACTGTGGTGTCTGACTCTAGGACAATCTATCACAAAGTGCCTTAATTAACCACACTCGTAGCAACATCTACCTACCAATATAAGAATAAAAGAACCCGCTGAACCAGACTTGCCACCACCGTAGGAATACCCAAAATGTGTACCCCAAGAATTCCTACCAGTACCCTAACTACTCTAACCCTATGTAATCTGTAGTACCACCTAAATATGCATGATGAGCTGGAAGCATTGCTGGTGCTGACCCCTACTCAAGTAGCCTTCACCTCGAGATTGTGAGCCACTATAACTAGCCTAATGGCAGGGCCTCTTATCGCTGCCCCCTTTGGCCTCGTAAAGTGTGCCCCTAATAGTGAAGGCATGCTCCACAACATCCAAGAAGGATTTCCCAAAAGCTACCATACCCTCTGTGGCTAAGCGAAGATGTAAGGTCAATTCTCTTATTAGACGGTGCACCCTCTCACACTACTAGAAATTAGACCTATGGGAATAGTTCAAATGTCATTGCTAAAGGCCCCAAAACCATTGCATTCATACTATGGCTACGGGGGATATGCCCGCCGCACCAGCTCGCATTACCATAGCTAAATGGTAACGGTTCTTGTAATAGTTCAAAAAATCATTTATTATGGTATGCCTATTACAATGGTTATTCATCACTCAATAATGGATATTTCATACAACACTTAGAACAATTATAACCGTTGCATTAGATGTTTTGCAATGGTTCCTTTGTCTTTGTAGCAACGGATTTATCAGCTTAATTGCAAAGGTTATTGTGTTTTTGCAACAGTTATTTACTGTATGTTGCAATGAATTTGTTTGCTCAATTGTAATGATTATTACAGTCTTGTAATGTTTTTTACTATATGTTGCAATGGATTTAATAACTCAATTGTGACAGTTATTATTGTAATGGCAATGGGTTTTTCAGATTGATCGAATGTGCTACTACAATGGTTAATTTTTACCTATTGTAAACGTTCTCATATGATTCAACAATTGGTAACCTGTGCTTTAGAAAATGCTATTGCAATAACTCTATTTTACCTATTGGAACAATTCATATATGTTCCAATATCTTAGGCTTTATATATAAATATTTGACATACAAAATTGTAAATACCATGAAAGTTAAAAATTACTAAATAAAACTGATTGATTCTAATTCAACATATTCCAGTCAAATCAACATCCATCACAGGTGCAAAATATACAAAATATATGAGTCATAATGTCACCTACCATATTGGTGCAAAATATACAAAATGTACAAGTTATAATGTACGTCATACGTCATAGGTATAAAAAATCAGTCACAATATGATCCATGGGAAAAATATATAGTAGTTGGCATATCTATCAACTGGATATTAAAATAAGACTTCATAATATCAATAAAAAAGCTGATCATAGAAGAGTTTCAACCTCTTTCAATCAATTCTCAATTGTCGTCCTCATCCATGCTTTCATCACCCCCTGATTATTTTTTGCATCTAAAAAAAGGTATGAACCAATTTTAATGATTTATCTTCTAGAACTTCAATTTTAGTCAAATTAAAGATAGGCAGTGACATGAGGTGAAAGGAGAAAGTCAATAAGTTTTCTTCAGCAAATAAAATCTTGATTACCACGTCTAGGCTAACAGATGCATTACAAAGTCTTATTCAAGGCAGTGAGGTGAAATGAGAAAACCAACATCTAGTCTACAGATGCATTACCAAGTCTCATCAAAGGAAACGAGGTGAAAGGAGAAAACTAACATCTAGGCTGCTGGAAACTTTATTGAGCCATGACATATATGGGTTCTTAGTGAATTCTATAGTTTATTAACATAAAGAAGTAATCCAAATAGTACCATATCAATTATAACTCCACAAGCTAGAATCTGAGATTGTTATTGAATTAGAAGTGTAATTTCAAGAATCAACAAGGATAGATTAACATATACTACAAGAAAGATGCATTTTAACATACTAGAAGATGCATTTTAGCATACTAGAAGTGTCAATGTCAATTGAACATACAAGAAGATGCTTTTCAATATACTACAAGGTCAAAGGCAACTGCACAAAAACATATGTTCACTAAAACTGCCTTCCTTCCTTCAATACTTAACAGATGCAATACTTAAATTTAAAAAGATTTTTATTTTCCAGATGCATTACAAAGTCAGATTTGAACTTAACTTTATACTCTCAAACTTAGGCAAGCACACCAATATATAGTCATTAACTACCTTGCAGACTCATGTTAGTCCCTTTAAGAATGATCACTATTATACTAGCATCAGGCTGTTCAATGACAAAATTCCTGAAGCTGGAAAAATATTTTGTAGTTTTTATATTACTAACCCAAAAAACAAATTTTAGGAGAAATATAATATTCTTGAAGCTGGAAAAAAGTGGGCTTTGAGTGGAATTTAGTCTGCTCGAAGGAAGTGCAAGAACTATTTATATACGAAGCACTATATACTATTTGCTACTGACGCTCTTCGATTGGCAAACAAGCTTGACAAAGTTTCAGAGTATGATTTCAAGGATCTTCTCAAGTGTTGGGCCAGTGATGAATTCAATTTTTGATATGAATCATGCATACTTAAAGTTGGTTCTTTTTAATGTATATCCTTCAATACAATTTTAGAATTATAGGAACACAGTTGATCATTGTGAATGAAAAAACTAAGAAGCTGATCATCACTCGGGTTATAATATTCTCAGTCTCTCGGCTAACTTTTATGTTCTTGATTTCTTATATAAGTACATTTCCTAACTCTATTATTTGCAGAAAATGAGTGAAACAAATACAAAGAATTGAAAAAAATTAAAGAATCCATATACTGCTAATAAAACAAGTTTTGCTGTGATACGCGACAAATTGGTGTGTTCTCTTCTTAAATAATTAATTATGGATTTCCTATCGTTAAAAGTTTATTAATACTAACTTTTATGTAATTAGGAAAAAGAGAAGGAAACCTCCAGTGATGTAACATATAAGGATATCTTTGTGGCTATAACATCAAGAAAACCTGGTCGAGCATACTAGGACACTGATGAGAATATAATTACTAAAATTGTATTAATCATCTTTACTTTTGACATTGTTTACTTGTTATTATATAGGCGTAGTTTGATTTAATTCAATTCTCTTCATTTGAACTTGATTTGTAGTCTTAAATGGAAAGTGTGGAAAGTCAACACAATGAAAAAGGCCAAGAATCTGTTGAAGCTTTTTCCACTGTCATAGGACCTGAACACCACTCTGAACGGGAAGGAAAGTATTGGGTCCTCTGTAACTGCTACCAATGAGATGCAAAAAAGGTTGGATGAATTGGAAGATAGGATGGTGGAAAAGTTAGAACAACAAAAAAGGAGCATACGCCATGAAGTTATAGTTGACATCCTTGGACGACTTAATAGTATGTACCCTAGGCTTTAATTGGATATTGACATATTGGCAACAACTTGTGGTCAGTCACATCAAGAAGATATCCAACCCGATCAATCGACTATTTACCAGTAGCAACAATAAAGGTATGATTCTCCTCTTCTTATTATTTTTCTTCTTCTTATTTATCCATAGGTATCTGTCAAGAAGGTGCTGGCAATTGTTTTCTTTCATTGCTCTGTTTAGGTTTTGATTCATCTGCCAATTATCCCAAAGTTATTGTCAAGGTCAAATGTTGTGGTTCTTTGTATCTGTGATGTTGTGATGTTATTCACACTTTGTGATTTTGGTATTTGTACTTTAGAATCTATATATGTGTGTTATTTTATGTATGTGTGGTTTTAGTCTTGGTTTTGATTTTGGTATCCAAATGCTATGGTTTTGATTTTGGTATTCAAATATTGTGGTTTTGGTTTTTGTTTTTGTTTTGGTTTTAGTTTTGGTTTTGGTATTCAAATATTGTAGTTTTTGTTTTAATTTTGGTTTTGGTATTCAAATTCTGTAGCTTTAATTTTGGTTTTAGTTTTGGTATTCAAATGATGTCATTTTTTTTTGGTACTGGTATTCAAATATTGTGGTTTGGGTTTTTGTTTTGGTATTAAAATGTTGTGGTTTTGTTATTCAATTGCTGTAGTTTTGGTTTTGGTTTTGGTTTGATATACAATTGATGTGGTTTTGTTTTTCGTTTTGGTACTGCTATTCAAATGCTGTGGTTTTGGTTTTGGTTTTGCTATTCAAATGTTGTGATTTTGGTTTTGATTTTGGTTTTGGTTTTGGTATTCAAATGTTGTAGTTTTTGTTTTGGTTTTGGTTTTTGTATTCAAATGATGTGGTTTTATGTTTGTTTTTGGTACTGGCATTCAAATGTTGTGGTTTGGATTTTTGTTTTGGATTTGGTTCTCTATATGTATGATTTTGTTTAGAATTTGTTTGGTTAACGTTATGGATATTAATACTATTATCAACTTAACAAGCTCTTCGAAGTTACTTATATTTTCTATCTAATGTTATGGTTTTTTATGTTGCGTTTAATCTTGAAAATGGACTGAATTTTGTCATTGAATAGCCTGATGCTAGTATAATAGTAATCCTTCTTAAAGGGACTAATTTGAGTCTGCAAGGTAGTTAATGACTCTATGTTGGTGTCCTTGCCTATAATTGAGAGTATAAGGTCAAGTTCAAATATGACTTTGTAATGCATCTAGAAAATAATAATATTTTCAAATTTAAGTAATGCATATGTTAAGTATTGAAGAAAGGAAGACAAATTTAGTGAACATATATTTTGTGCAGTTGCCCTTGACCTTGTAGTATATTGAAATGCATCTCATGGTATGTTCAATTGACATTGACACTTCTAGTATGCGAAAATACATCTTCTAGTATGTTAAAATGCATTTTTCTTGTAGTACATGTTAATCTATCCTTGCTGGTACTTGGAATTAACACTTCTAATACAATAACAATCTCAGATTCTAACTGGTGGAGTAATAATTGATATGGTACTATTTGGATTACTTCTGTGTATTAATAAACTATAGAATTGACTAAGAACCCATATATGTGTTGGCTCAATAATGTTTCCAGTAGCCTTGATGTTGGTTTTCTCCTTTCACCTCATTGTATTGAATGAGACTTGGTAATGCATCCGTAGACTAGATATTGGTTTCTCATTTCACCTCACTGCCTTGGATAAGACTTCATAATGCATCTGTTAGCATAGACTTGGTAATGAAGATCTTATTTGCTGAAGCAAACTTATTGCCTTTCTCCTTTCACCTCATGTCACTCCCTATCTTTAATTAGACTAAAATTTAAGTTCTAGCAGATAAATCATGAAAATTAGTTCATAACTTTTATTTATCAATTTTTGTAGATGCAGAAAACGATCAGGGGGATGATGAAAGCATGGATGAGGACGACAATTGAGATTTGATTGAAAGTTGTCAAAACTCTTCTATGATCAGCTATTTTATTGATATTATGAAGTCTTATTTTTATATCCAGTTGATACATGTGCCAACTACTATATATTTTGGCCATGGATTGTATTGCAACTGATTTTTTGTGCCTATGGCAGATGACATACATTATGAATTGTATATTTTGTATATTTTGCGCCAATATGGTGGGTGACATTATGACACATATATTTTATAAATTTTGCACTTGTGGTGGATGTTGGTTTGACTGGGATATGTTGAATTAGAATCAATCAGTTTCGTTTAATAATTTTTAACTTTCGTGGTATTTACAATTTCGTATGTCAAATATTTATATTTAAAGCCCAAGCTATTGGAACATATATGAACTGTTTCAATAGGTAGAATAGAGCTGTTGCAGTAGCATTTTCTAAAGCACAGGCTACCAATTATTGGAACATATGAGAACTATTACAATGGGTAAAAATTAACCATTGCAGTAGCACATTCGATCAATGTGAATAACCCCTTGCCATAAAAATAATAACTGTTACAATTGAGTTATCAAATCTGTTGCAATATATAGTAGAAAAACTATTACATGAGTGTAATAACCGTTGTAAATTGAGCAAACAAATTCATTGCAACATACAGTAAATAACTGTTTCAAAAACACAATAACTATTGCAGTTAAGCTGACAAATATGTTGCTACAAAGACAAAAGAACCATTGCAAAGCATCTAATGCAATGGTTATAACTATTCTATGTTTCATATGAAATAGCCATTATTGAGTGTTGAATAACCGTTGCAATAGGGGTACCATAAGCAACGGTTTTTTGAACTGTTACAAGAACCATTATGTGATGACCCTTAAGGTCATCTTCGTATTTATGCATTCATTGTATTGTTAGAGCTTTCTTGTAGCGGTCCCAAGTCATTTATGGCTTGTTGGGACCAGTAATTTGGTGCCCTAGTTGTTAATTTGGTTGTTTTTGCCGTTTGCCTATTTTTAGAGCCTTAACTTAGAATATCGTTGACTTTAGTCAATATTCTTAGCTAACGTACTCAGAATTAAATTTTGACAGTTCCTTTAGCTACAGAGCATTGAGTTTGGTCTAGTTGGACCTTTAGTTTAGGCCTGAGAACTTCCGGTGTGGGTTTCGTGTTGCTTCTTCTATTTTTAGACCATTTGGAGTTGGAAGTGTAACTTTGGTCAGCTTTCGATGATCGGAGCGTCAGATTAAAAATCCGACAATTCCATCAGCTCCGGTATGTTAATTTTTGATTAGGTAGATAGTTGGTTCAGGTCCTGGGTGTCTCGGGCTCACTTCGAGTGTTCGGTTGCTTGTTGATTAGTGTTGACTTGGGTCAACATTTCTCTGAAACGACCTCGTATGGAAGTTATGTTGATTCCGTTGAGTCTAGAACATTGTTTCCAGTCTGTTAGCATTATTGGTTTTTGAGTATCGGTTTTCGATTGTGCCTAAAATTCCTCGTTGAGTTTTCAAATAGTTGCAGATTTTACTATTGTAGGTGCAGGCCTCAGGCCTTAATCGCAACCACGAGCCTCCTCCATCGCGATCGCGATGAAGCACCTGGTCCGTTGTTCTTCGTGATCGCGTGATCGCCTTTCACGATCGCGATGAAGCTTCTCCCCCTTTGTTCTTCGCGATCGCGATGGTGTATCTAGTGTGGTCCTCATGACCGTGAGAGGTCCCTTAACGATCGCGATGAAGGACCCTTCGGCAGTAAATAAGTTTTTCCACTTCGTCTTTTTCATTCCAAATGCAAATTCTCCATTGTTGTAAGCTCAAAACTCGTCCAAACTCGTCCAAACTCTGTATTCTTTCAATTCTTGGTGTTGGGGTGCATATTCCTTACTTGTGACCATTCCTCCCTCATAATTTGTAAGTTTTATCGTCTATTTTCCATTGAATTTGATCAGTTGATTCTTCAATTGTTCTTATAATGGGCTGGCTAGTTTGAGCCAATTCCTGGGCCAAATTCTCACTAAAATCTGAGCATGCTGATAAATGCTCTAATCGTACTCCCCAAAGATGGAGGCATGGTGATCATAAAGAAAAACACATTTATATGTACCCAACATGTGTCAGAGTCATACCCACAGAGACTTGATGCTAGCTATATGAAGATTATATCAAAATGATTTCACAAGGAGAGTAATTGTTTAAAAGAACACGAAAGTAAAAGGTTGGGGGAATTGGGATTCTGTCGCTACAATCACAATTCGAATTTAAAGCAAGTAAGTAAAATGGGTGTACCAAATTGAGTAGGAGACTAGGGATGTGTATCCAATGGGGCTTTAATGTGGGATAGGGTGTTTATCAATTCACACTTAGTCTCTCTTATTGACACAAGTATCATTGGTCATGCGTATGGTTGTTTATCTCTCAATCAACAGCCATATATCTGATAATCCCAGTTAGAGCATCATCGGTTAAATCAACAAGCAATAAATATCTAGCTTGGGGAGGTCACACTATCTCTAGCTTAGACCCTTAGATGGGTGATTCCATTGATATTTGCTATTTCTAGCCTCAAATCTGAATGGAGTCCCAAGTTCCCACTAGTAATCTCACATCTGAAACCATGAAATTCTCTTTCAAGCAATAACATAGTCAAGTAATGAAAATTAATGTTTGCAACCACATATTTTAGGATTAAAACATGGTGAAACTACTAGACCCATGTCAAATAGGCAATTATAAGCAAGAATAAACAACACCCACACCCATTTATCAAGCGTCCATTATCAAAGTAAAAAGATCTTCAGATTATTCAGGACTGCAGAATGTTATTTAAAATTATCCCTAAATTGGCCTTTTATACTTTCCAAAAATGTCACTAATTTTTTAAACAAAATTTCCCTTTGAGTGGCGTGCAGCGCGACGTGCAGTTTGTACATCGTGATGTGCACGTCACACACCTTCTTCAGTTGAACCAGTGACTCAGCCGACTTGGGAGGCATCATACAAAGTTGGTGCAGTTTGCACCATGGGTTAAGCGCGTCGCACAACGACCAAACCCTCTGACAGATCCTTCAGGCAATCCAAAGCTTCATGCGGGTGGAGGTGCGTTCTGCACCACAACTTGTGTGTGTCACACGGGCACCGCATTTCAGAGTAGAATCTCCATCTTTTTTGATCACTTCACACTTAACTCCTTTTAAGCTCGTTTTGGGTCCATTTCCTTGTTTTCCATCATTGATCATAAGTACCTGCATAGACATCAATAAAGGCCATAAGAACCTCTAAATCTATTATAAATATAGCAATAATTCATGGATAAAGGTTCAATAAGTTGGTACATTACCGACTTAACAAACCCCCAAACTTGAACTATTGCTTGTCCTCAAGTAAGATACTCATAAGGCAAGGAATGAATTATGCTCTAAATTCAAGCAAGGAACAAAGGACTGATCTGTACTAATAATTAAGAAAAAGAATAAACAAAACACATAAACAAAAGACTTAGCTACGATGCTTATCTCAATTTGAACCACCACAAACTCAAGGCATTTGTCCATTTCAAAACCTCTTTAAAAAGGACTTCATTTCTCTTTCAAAATCAAGGGAATTTTGTCATTCAAACAAGACATTTAAGCTTCTCAAGTCATTGGCATGGACCGTCAAGGTTTACCTCGGGATTCGCTACACAACTTGTCTCATTCATTCCCCTCAATTGAGATAGAGACTTCATGTTTCAATTCTAGTGCATGATGCCACTCACCATAAGAGAGAATCTGACTCACCATTAATCAATTCCCAAAACAACGGGATTATAGGAGATCAAGAAGATCTCACTCTCTCAAGGAAGTTCAAGTGCATACACGTCTAACTATAGGCTTTCCCTTCATGTAAATCGCCACTAATATAGGGTAGCAAGGCTCAGAATTGCATAAGACTTGCGGGTTACGATGTTGGCTATGGCTAAGGTAAGGATTTCATTTGGTTCATGTAATGACCCTTCCGGTCATTTCCACGTTTAAGTTTTGAAGTCAAGCAAATCGACAAAAGATATCGTAAGACCTTTAACAAATTTTCTGAACTTTGGGCCAAATGTATCAGGGCTTTTCTCTCAATATATAAAGAGTTAGAAGTCCCCCGAAATACCAAATCGAAGGTCTACGAGTCTAGTTTCCAACGCATAAAACCTCACGTCCAAATGATCTCGGAGTAAAAAGTTATGACTATTTTACCGCGGACTGTCTGGCAGAAAATGGGTTGCGAACCGGGTCGCGAACTGGGTCGGGTTAAACTCGATTTAAGCCTCGACTTCACATTTTAAGACGCCATTTCAGTTCCGAAACAGTTATAAAAAATAAGGGAGGATCCCGAGAGAATTCTCGAGTATCGAAATCGTGCGTATTTGAAAGTATTTTGTTTAAAAGTCGAAGGTGGTAGGAAGTTATATTATATTATTATTACCTTTTCAAGTATTTTAAAGGTTATGGAAAATATTTTTGATACGTTATAATTGTATATGTATTTATTTTATAAGGTTTTTATACACCGTAATATTTTACCGGAGTTAGTAAATTTATTTATGTTAAAATTTATTATTATAATATAGTAGGTTTTATTCGAAATAATTTTCTATGAATTATGGTATATTTAAAATATTATATTTATTTTACCACGAATTTATGCAATACCCGAGTATATACTTAGCGGGGCGAATTGGTTGCCACCTCCACTTCCACATGGAAGTGGAGGCATTGTGCAACCAAGTTAGGCAGCATGTGGTGGCCAACAAACCACCATCTACGTGGTGTCATGCCAATTATGGCTTATCCACCTAACTTTTATTGTTGTATAAATGTTGTAAAAGATATTAAGCAGTATAGTAACAAATTATGGAGATGTTGTACAATTATTGTTGCGCACATTAAGAGTAGTTTCTGGAAGCAATATTTTTACATTATGTTTGATCATCGGATGTAAATCAATTATCTACGTCAAATTGTTCCATCCCAAATCCGATTCCGATTCCGATTTAGTTTTGGATTTTCTTGGAGTGGTTCGAGCTTGGACATCGTTGTTCTAGCAGCTTGTCGTCGGATCGGACGACAGGTAGGTTACGGTTTATTTTCCCTAGACTCCGCATATATAGAATAAAATTGTATTAATGGGCATCCTTGGGTTGGTTTATTAGGTTGGTACCACAGACCTTGACCGCTTTATTCATGTCCGCCTATTTTTATTCCTCCGTTGCTTGTAGTACTTGCCGATATATTTTATTTACCCTTGTGGTCCTGTGAGGCCTTGTTGACTCTGGAACATAGAAGGTGGGATTTTGGGAATGTCCGCGAGTCCCGGGCATAGAATTATCCTTCTAGGCTGGTTATGCTTGCTGAGTAGCTGTGGGCCTGTGCAGGGTCGATAGGTTGATTGTGAGTTGCGGGGCAGCTATTGTGTGTGATCATACCATTTCCATGCATATAAAGAGGTTTTATCCGTGTTTTACTGTGGTTTTGGCTTCGGGCCTACTGGCACTATTTTCTAAACCTTGCATGGCCCGGGGGGCCTGTTTTTTATGGAAATGATTTGGAAATGGTTGATTTCACTTGTGGAGATTTTTGGGCAAGAAAGTAAAATTATGTTTAAAATCATCAGTTTTACGATTATCGCTAGACTCGGCAGGGCCGGGGTGCTAGTTGAGTTTTCTTGTTACTTGAGATGATTTTTAGCCTCGGTCGGACCGAGCACCTAAGATGACTTTTTACTATTTAGACCCGGTCACTCCCAGGCACCCTTGGAGGGGTTTTTTTGAGATATTTTCCTACTATTTTTAGTCCTGGACAGGGTCTGGGCATGCATATTCGAGACTGGGTCTCTATCTTGATATCGAGACTGGGTCTCTATCTTGATACCGGACTTGCTTTCCGGATGACATGTTCTGATACTGAGTTTTAGTATGGGGTCTGGGACCTCCATGGACCTTGCCATCCGGGCCATCTGGGCCAGGGGCTACGGGCTGCGTGTGCCGGAAGAGGGGTATACGGTGGAGTAGAGGTATACGGGCAGAGTCCTTCCATGGACCTACCTGCTGGGCCGGATCGGCGCCGGAGGAGGTACATACAGAGATACTATGGCACTTGAGATCTTCATGCATCATATCATTCATGGTTCGAGGTTCCACCCTTGTTTGCTGTTTGCTGATTGTACGCTCCGGTAGTATGGGATGCCGGAGGGTTTGTTTTCACTTGTTTGTGTTCCTCGGTTGTATGGGCGGCCGAGGGACTGTAGGTAGACTTTTGCTTTTTACTTACAGAATTGTTCTCTATTATGGATAAGTATGAGATTGGTATGATTAGTTGAGTTTGATTCATGTCTCTGAGCATGCCTATTATTACTCTTTCTCTCTTCTTCTTACACTTGAGGTTACCGGTATACCGTCCATTTCGTAAACTTATTTTGTATACACTGTTGTTGCAAGGACCCCAGGTGCGTTATTTCTTACTTTCACCTATGCCTATGGTGTGTATATTCTGCTTACTAGCCTGATATGTGGCTCTGTTGATTTCCCTCTGGGCTAGTTCCTGTGTACCTTTCGTTGATTTCTGTGACTACTTTCTTCTATTCTGTCTATTACTACGCTTTTATCTTATATGTGCCCAGTCAGCCTATGATACCTACTGGGTACCTTATGCTTCGCATTTGGTGCTCACCCCTACCACCTGCATCTTTGGGTGCAGATCCTAGCGTGGGCCATCGCCGTTAGATCGTTGTGATTCGTGCTTGGAGATCTGTTGGGGACTACTTCAGGCTGAGGGTGAGCTCTTGGCGATCGGAGCTTAGATTTAGTTTATCTTTTGCTTCATGTACTCTATTACCATTCAGAGACATCTGTATATGTAGTTTTGGGTTTATTTGTACTCCATGTATGTAGTTTGGCTCTGTACTTGTAATGACCCTTCCGGTCATTTCCACGTTTAAGTTTGAAGTCAAGCAAATCGACAAAAGTTATCGTAAGTTCGTTAACAAATTTTCTGAACTTTGGGTCAAATGTCTCGGGGATTTTCTCCCAATATATAAAGAGTTAGAAGTCCCCCGAAATACCAAATCGAAGGTCTACGAGTCTAGTTTCCAACGCATAAAACCTCACATCCAACTAAACTCGGAGTAAAGAGTTATGACTGTTTTACCGCGGACTGTCTGGCAGAAAACGGGTTGCGAACCGGGTCGCGAACCGGGTCGGGTTAAACTCGATTTAAGCCTCGACTTCACGTTTTTAAAATGCCATTTCAGTTCCGAAACAGTGATACAACATAAGGGAGGATCCCAAGAGAATTCGTGAGTATCAAAATCGTGCGTTGGCGAATTACGAGCCTAAACTTAAGAACTTTATTAGCATCGTGCGTGTATTTGAAAATATTTTATTTAAAAGTTGAATTTGGTAAAAAATTATATTAGTATTGCCTTTTCAAAATATTTTAAAGGTTTATGGAAAATATTTTTGAAACGTTATAATTGTATATGTATTTATTTTATAAAGTTTTTATACACTGTATTATTTTAACGGTGATAGTAAACTTAATTATGTTAAAATTTATTATTATAATATAGTAGGTTTTGTTTGAAATAATTTTCTATTAATTATGGTATATTTAAATTATTATATTATTTTACCACGAATTTACGCAATACCCGAGTATATAAATAACGGGACAAAAGTATTGTGTTGTTGCCTTGCAATTGCCACCTCCACTCCACGTGTAGGTGGAGGGAGTGGCCAGCAAGCACTACAATAAATGGTGGCATCACTTGGAGTTGGCAGCACTACCTAGCAATTGTTCTTAATAGTTAACCCTTAGTAATGTCATTAATAGGAATAACTTCAGCAAGCATTCAATTGCTTTTGCTCCACATATCCTTACGGATATAGATATTAGGCGGACAGGGATTTGTTGGTGGAGAAAGCAATTTATTCTTGGTTGCTCTTATATTTGATCACGGAAAATAGAAAATCAATTATCTACGTCAAGTTATTCAAGCCCAAATCCGATTCTGATCTAGTTTTGGATTTTCTCGGAGTGGTTCGAGCTTGGACATCGTTCTAGCATCTTGTCATCGGACGACAGGTAGGTTACGGTTTATTTTCCCTAGACTCCGTATATATAAAATAAAATTGTATTAATGGGCATCCTTGGGTTGGTTTATTAGGTTGGTACCACAGACCTTGACCGCTTTAATTCATGTCCGCCTATTTTTATTCCTCCGTTGCTTGTAGTATTTGCGGATATATTTTTATTTACCCTTGTGGTCCTGCGAGGCCTTGTTGACTCTGGAACATAGAAGGTGGGATTTTTGGGAATGTCCGCGAGTCCCGGGCGATAGAATTATCCTTCTAGGCTGGTTATGCTTGCTGAGTAGCTGTGGGCCTGTGCAGGGTCGATAGGTTGATTGTGAGCTGCGGGGCAGCTATTGTGTGTGATCATACCATTTCCATGCATATAAGAGGTTTTATCCATGTTTTACTGTGGTTTTGGCTTCGGGCCTACTGGCACTGTTTTCTAAACCTTGCATGGCCCGGGGGGCCCGTTTTTGATGGAAATGATTTGGAAATGGTTTATTTAACTTGTGGATATTTTTGGGCAAGAAAGTGAAATTATGGTTAAAATCATCAGTTTTATGATTATCGCTAGACTCGGCAGGGCCGGGGTGCTAGTTGAGTTTTCTTGTTACTTGAGATGATTTTTAGCCTCGGTCGGACCGAGCACTTGAGATGACTTTTGACTATTTAGACCCGGCTACGCCCGGGCACCCTTGGAGGGATTGTTTTGAGATATTTTCCTACTATTTTTAGTCCTGGACAGGATCTGGGCATGCATATTCGAGACTGGGTCTCTATCTTGATACATGTTCTGATACTGAGTTTTAGTATGGGGTCTGGGACCTCCATGTACCTTGCCATCTGGGCCAGGGGCTACGGGCTGCGTGTGCCGGAGGAGGGGTATACGGTAGAGTAGAGGTATACGGGCAGAGTCCTTCCATGGAACCTACCTGCTGGGCCGGATCGGCGCCGGAGGAGGTACATACAGAGACACCATGGCACTTGAGATCTTCATGCATCATATCATTCATGGTTCGAGGTTCCACCCTTGTTTGCTGTTTGCTGATTGTACGCTCCGGTAGTATGGAATGCCGGATGGTTTGTTTTCACCTTTTGTGTTCCTCGGTTGTATGGGCGGCCGAGGGACTGTAGGTAGACTTTTGCTTTTTACTTACAGAATCGTTCTCTATTATGGATAAGTATGAGATTGGTATGATTAGTTGAGTTGATTCATGTCTCTGAGCATGCCTATTATTACTCTCTCTATCTTCTTCTTACACTTGAGGTTACCGGTATACCGTCCATTTCGTAAACTTATTTTGTATACACTGTTGTTGCAAGGACCCCAGGTGCGTTATTTATTACTTTCGCCTGTGCCTATGGTGTGTATATTCTGCCTACTAGCCTCATATGTGGTTCTGTTGATTTCCCTCTGGGCTAGTTCCTGTGTACCTTTCGTTGATTTCTGTGACTACTTGCTTCTATTCTGTCTATTACTACGCTTTTATCTTATATGTGCCCAGTCGGCCTATGATACCTACTGGGTACCTTATGCTTCGCATTTGGTGCTCACCCCTACCCCCTGCATCTTTGGGTGTAGATCCTAGCATGGGCCATCGCCGTTAGGTCGCTGCGATTCGTGCTTGGAGATCTGTTGAGGACTACTTCAGACTGAGGGTGAGCTCTTGGCGATCGGAGCTAATAAAAGTGCAAAGATCACTAAACAGTAATCCTGTCATGATAAATGCAGTCATTGTTCAAGGTGATCCAACAAAAATATTTCCAAGACATTTAACAAGAAAGCGCAAGCTACATCAAAGGAATTGACGAGAACAAGACTCTCATATGCAAAGTGTTATTATCCTCTATTTGTCCGTCTTATGATCAATAAACTTTTTCTGCTTTTGTTCACTCTCCTTTTGAATTCCTGAACTACATTTGACCTGATTTCCATTTGGATATGTAGGCAGCTCATTATTGGGTTCGGTCTTAATCTAATAAAAATTTCTTCTCCTTTCACTTTCAAATCGATTTGGTCTTGACCAAGCTATCCACTCATTAAGCCTAAATTCTTTTAAACAACCAATAATAATGCAGATTCAAAATTAGGATCGTGATGGTCAAGCGCAAGGCAACCATATCTTTTGTGCTAATATTTTCTTTGAGTAAAACAGGAATACCGGACTCTTTACACGAAAATATTGTCTGAGTTTGGAGAAACCTTAAAAATTCTGCAAGGAGGCAATCTTTGATATGGGAAGACCTGCATAAAGTATTTTAGTTTAAACTGGGGCAGAAATTTTTGAGAAGTCCTCAAAAATTTTACCAAAATACATGGCGAGCTCGAATTCACAGAATCAAAACAATGCAAAGAGGCAAAGACAAGTTAAGGTACTTGTCAATCTCACCTTTTTAAAACTTACAGCTTTTCTTTGAATGCAGGAATAACAAGTGTAAATCACAACATTATTTTCGCAATCAAGAAAATCGCCACCAAGAGATGCTCTGCTTCCTCTCACATCTGACGCAAAGGCTAAGATGTTCTATCCTTATACTTCTGAATTATGCTATTGTGCCACTAACATTTAGTTAAGCTACTTTTGATCCATTAAATATGGAAATCAGATTATTATTGCTACTAAGTAATCAAATTGTGTTATTACTGAGCTACTAATTTGTAGGCTCGTTCGCCTTACAAAGGAACACTTCAGGCTTGTTCGCCTTACAAATGAACATTCAGGCTCGTTCGCCTTACAAAGGGACATTCAGGCTTGTTCGCCTTACAAATGAACATTCAGGCTTGTTCACCTTACAAATGAACATTCAGGCTCGTTCGCCTTACAAAGGAACACTTCAGGCTTGTTCGCCTTACAAATGAACATCCAGGCTCGTTCGCCTTACAAAGGGACATTCAGGCTTGTTCGCCTTACAAATGAACATTCAGGCTCGTTCGCCTTACAAACGTACACTTAGGCTCGTTCGCCTTACAATAAGACATCTTCTTTTGGCCCTGCAAAATATATAAATTATTTTTTTTCGTTACGTACTACCATCCACATGTTTAACAACTGACGATTTCTCTTTAAAGGTTTAAACTGGGGCAGAATTTTTGAGGTTCCTCAAAAATACTGCAACAACATAAAGCGATAAGCTTTCTCACCTCTTCTCTTCATTATTATTATTTATTACTATTTTGCGCCACATTAGTCAATACTTCTCTATATTAACGAGCTAACAATTTTATCTAGTTGTGCAGGCAAGACAAGAAACGGCCAAGAGAAATTCTTCAAAGCATAATTCTTTATTCGTAAATCATATTCCCATTCCATTTTACTCATACTCTAATCTTGCCGACTCGTGCTATCCTAATTTAAAACTCATATCGGTCGATTTTCATTAGGGACCTCGTTCGTCTCTAAATCTAGAACTACACATGGCCTGATTCCCATAAAAACAGGGATATGCAGGCGACTTGAAAACTGAAATCTCGGCCACAACTCTTTTATAATTCCCCCTTGTTTCTCTGATTTCGAAGAACTACGCCTCCGATCGGACAAAATTGGCTACTAAGTCAACGTTCCTTGCCCGATAATTCATCCTTCATTCCCGAGCAAGGAAGGGGCAGTTGTTGACACCCAATTTTGACCTCTGTATACCTCTCACGGGCTGTTATTTTACTAGTTATTCTTATTTTTTAAGCTTAATATTCCCCGCATATTACTTTTATTTACTAAATAAATTGCGTCTTTTATCGTCATCTTGACACTTTTCAAATTCATATATAATTTATAAATGTACAAGTCATTTCTTATTATTATTATTTTATCATAAATTTCGTATAATATTACTTGTCATAAATTTAGGAATTTAAATAATATTTTTTTTCCTGATAATTAGCGTTAGTTATTATTTTACCTATTAAATTATATATGTAGTATTTTATTAAATAGCAGCCCAATTTCAATTTCATTCCCAATTTATTTAAACTCTAACCCCCTTTTATCTATTTTATTTCAATTCTAGCCTAAAATTGAGTCAATTTGGACTCAATTTTAAATGCTCCATTTCAATTTCAATTCGGGTATCCACTGACCCGTCTGACCCGCTCCAGAACCCATCCATATTCAGAATCAAATATCAACCGTTGATCTAAAACGATCAACGGCTGAGATTAAACCATTTTCTTCTTTCCTTTTTAAACAAAATAACCCCCAACCCTAACTTCATTCACTCTACACCCACCAACCGCCACCCTCCATCTCCCTCTCCGATCTTTCTCCCTCTTCACCGCCGCCACCATCGCCGCTGGCAAGCGCTTAACCTCGATGGTCCGGTAAACCACCCTCCCCTTCTCCTTGCTCTCCATCCCCTCTCTCTTCTCCTACGCCGACGGGAGGCGACCCACTGTCGCCGCTTCGCTTCTTCCATCAGCCACCAAACCCCAGAAACGGACACTCTTCTCTCACCACCAAACAACCACCCCCGGTGAAAACCTCACCCCCAAATCCTCTCTCTTACCCCATCGCCGACGAGCGGCGGACGCTGCTACGCGGCTCGTCCCATCGCCCTCCGGCGAAACCCACCACACTGACGCCGGAACTATGTTCTCCGTCACCAGTGAAATCGGGATGAGAACCACCAGTAAGAACCCACCAAACGCCGCACCCGTGCTCTTTTTTGCTCCATTAAATTGCAGAGAATATAAACGGAGGAGACGTCATGCACATCTTTTCATGGATTTTTGCGGATGAACACTGTTTGACTGAGAGGTTTGTGAAATCAGATCTGCTTTTGATCGTCGTTGAGGTTTTGGGTTCCTACGAGATATCACGATTCCATTTCTGGTTTCGTTTCTTTCTTGGTTTAATTTTATCATATTCTTCCTCCGCCGTCAGATTATTAGATGTGAAATTGTTAAGATTTGGGTGCGAATTTGTGTTTGAATCTTATGATTTTGTGTTAATCTTTCCCTGTGGACCGTCATACGTGAATACTCAGATTTATCACTTCTAGCCTCTGCTTACAATTTGGTTCCTGATTTATATTTTCCTTTCCTCATGCAAATAAGATAGCCTTGATATTTGTTTATTAATTTGGGTAATTTCAATTTGGTTGTTCTACTGTAATCGAATATGGACAGCCTTGGGTGCAATTCGTGTTAATAGATTCCGACCCATGTTGATCGCCTTCAGCATGTTTGAATCTCATTGCCTTATCTGGATTATAACAACTTGATATTCGGTTATTCTTGGTAAATTGGATATGTAATTGATCAACCACAGCATGTTGTCATCCCTTTGAGTGATTTTCCTTCCTTTTGTGGATTAAAGTAGACTTGGTACTTAGACAATTTTGGTATATGTTAACTTGATTGGTGCAATTGCTTAATTTCGGAAAAGGATTATGATGAGAAGGGACAGACTGCATGAAATATTTACTATTTCGAATTTTAGACAGCTTTGGTGCTATTTGGTTATGAAAAACTTTAATATTGATTGTCCTTCCTTTAGAAGATTATGTGACTGATTTTGGCTACTAATTGCTTCTTCCCTTAAGTCTCTGGTTGTGACCTTCTTAATTATGGTAAATTTAGCATGATTCTCTATTCTTAATTGATTTAGCCCATTTGTTTAAGGAGAACAATTTCCAGGATTGACTTTTAAAATATTCTTCCGACTTTAATAACTTGATTTACTCTCTTCTTATGATAAATGAGTGCTAATTGATTTTAGGAAAAAATTCCTTATTTCACTTTTTAAAATGATTTCCTTCCTTGATTCAAGTCGGAATCCTTCACTATAAACACAATACCTCTCCCTCATTGCTGGGGATGGGACAGACTTTACACTCATATTGACTACTCTCATATTGTTAAAAAGCTCTCTACTGTGAATAAAATTGTTGATTGCTAAGTGTTGGACTTCAAATTTCTCTTATTGTTTACTGCAAACCGGTATGTCTCTCAATTCGCATACATGATTTATGAGTTTGATAGAAATCATGACTATAGTAGTTTGAAGCTAATAACTTATTGCCTACTTGATTATGTGATCCAAACTGCCACTACTTGTAGATCATGTATTAATTGTATATGTTACTGCCATTATTCTTTCTTGCTATTGTTCTGGAATATGTTGTGTGGAACATAAAGGGCCTTAAACATATCCTAAACCTTGACATGGGCAATGCCTAGAACCCTTGAGGTTCTCATGAAACTTTGCGATGTCAGGGACTAGTATTAGGAATCGTTATAGGCTCCCTTGCATTTTTGTATATTTTGTCTTTAACAGGTTCTTTACTAACATTTGGTTGGGACATTGAAGAGTTGCCAGGATTCGAGAGTCTCCAAGATTTAGATCTGTTTATTTTATTTCTCATTCATTTATTTGGTCTGTAATATTTTGTATAAACTTCGATAAATAATAAGATACATTAGGGGGTGTAACGGGGAAGGGGCAAACTACGTGCTACTTGCTTAATTGTAAATCGTAGAAATTATGCCTATAGGATTTCTGTTGATATCATTTGTTAGAAATTATGCCTATAGGAGTTTATTAATATCGTTTGTTAGAAATCATGTTTTAGGTTTTAAAATTCGCTTTAAAAAAAATCAGAAATCGTGCTTATATGATATTTTTGTTTCAACATGTTAAATATAATATTATTTACCTAGAAACCATGCCTATAGGCTTAAAACTATTTTCAGTTGTGAAACCACGCCTAGGAGTCAAATTCGTTTTAGCATATTAAAGTCAGTTTCAGGATGTTTAAATCTGTTAAATTGAATTCAGCATATTAAAATCAGTTCCAGCATGTTTAAAATCAGTAAATTCAGGCCCGTGGACAAATCAGTTTCAGCATGTTTAAAATTAGTAAAATTTAGGTATGTATGTTAAAACCACTAGATATTATGCTTATAGGACTTAATTAATTCCTGCATGTATTGATCATTTCCACATGTTTAAATAAAATGTCAATTTTCTAAATGTTCAATCCTAGATATCATGCTCAAAAGATTAACTACGTAATTTGTTAATTGTGCGAGTTGTGAGGCCTATTCGAAACCATTCTGTGCTACTTGTTTTAAAGTCCATCTATGTTTTGTATGACGTTAATCTCGAGTCTCACTAAGTAGCCTTGGAATCTTATTGTCTAGACCCATGTCCAAAATAGTAGTCCAATGCCTCTTCGACATTAAGTTGGGACGGGTAGGCATACTAAGGTACGCTAGATTTTTCATTTCTTTAGTACGCTTTAGGCTAATAATAATCTTAATAACCAACTTAGGCGGGTAGATAAATGGATATGATGGAAATCGACCCGAGCAAAATACGACAATATCTTTGGAATTGTCTCCGATAATAAGCCGGGCGCTGATCCGAATAGGTTAGAATTAACCTAAGTTTATTTCTTTTCATATGTTTGGGGTAGTTAACTAAGTCACTTAGTAATTAGGTCACTTTTCCTATATCAATGTGTCACTTCTGGCTTCTCGCCTATCTGATTTTTCGTTTATTTATTTACTTGCGTTAATTCATGCATGATTTTCTCACTTAGATTTAGTAATTAAATTGGCTTAATACTTGTTTTAAATAAAGTTTTACTTATTTAATTATATAGTCTTTAGTTTAATTAATCGACCTATTATTTACCACCTATTCCCCACATAAATAACAAATCCGACAGGGACCCACATTTGTGGACCTCGAAAGGTGCTTAACACCTTCCTTTCGAGGTAACTTGAACCCTTACCCAATTTCTGGTTGCGTAGACTTAAAATTTAATTTAATTGTAACTAGTTAGAACGGTGCCCTAACGCGCCTTAAATTCGTTAGGTGGCGACTCTTCACCCTCTTTTCCTAAAAGAGAGTTGTCACGTCGAATCCCGCTTTTTCGCGAGAAAAATGGGGCGCGACATAGACTTTATTACTGGTCTGCCTCGTAGTCGAAGGCAACATGATTCCATTTGGGTGATTGTCGACCGGATGACCAAGTCATCTCACTTCTTGGCTGTTAAGACTACTGATTCAGCAGACGACTATGCCAGACTCTACATCCGGGAGATAGTTCGATCGCATGGTGTTCCCTTGTCTATTATTTCTGATAGAGGTCCTCAGTTTACATCTCAATTTTGGAGATTGTTTAAGAAAGGTCTTGGTACCCAGGTGAAGCTTAACACAACTTTTCATCCTCAGATAGATGGCCAGGCAGAGCATACTATTCAAACTTTTGAGGATATGTTGAGAGCATGTGTGATTGATTTCAAAGTAATTGGGATGATCACTTACCCCTTATCGAGTTTGCCTACAACAATAACTTCTAGCATCCAGATGGCTCCATATAAGACACTTTATGGCCGGAGATGTAGGTCTCCTATTGGTTGGTTTGAGGTAGGTGAGGCAGCCTTGATTGGTCAAGATTTGGTTTATGAGACTATGGATAAGGTTAAACTTATTAGGGAAATAATGAATACTGCTCAGAGTCGACAGAAAAATTATGCGAATGTGAGGAGAAGGGAGTTGGAATTTTAGGTTGAGGATTGGGTTTTCCTTATGGTGTCACCCAATGAAGGGTGTGATGAGTTTTGGAAAGAAAAGAAATCTTAGTCCCCATTTTGTGGGTCCTTATCGGATTTTGAGAAGAGTTGGTAGTGTTGCTTATGAGTTGGAGTTGCCAACAGAGTTGGAAGCGGTTCACCTAGTTTTCCATGTTTCTCTATTGAAGAAGGTTGTTGGTGATCCGACCTTGATTATTCCCTTAGAGAATGTGGGTGTGAAGGATAGTATCACCTATGAGGAGGTTCCCTTGGAGGTCCTTGATCATCAGATTTGGAAGTTGAGGAATAAAGAAGTCGCTTCGGTAAAAGTCCTTTGGAGGAATCGGCTTGCAGAGGGTGCTACTTGGGAAGCGGAAGAGGCCATGAAGGCCAAATACCTTCATCTCTTTCCTTCTGATTCAACTTCAGCTTGAGGTACTAGTTTCCTCAGTATGTCCCTCCAGTTCTATTCCACCAGTTCCTCTCATGATTTTAGAATACATCCATGATTTACAAAGTTGGTTTATCATGTTCTCAAGATTGAAAAGTTCAGTTTTTATGTTTACTCTTTTATTTCCATGTCCTGTAGCTGGTTGGGCTTTTTTCTCTTCAGTTTTCCCTTGATTAGTCTTCATTCGAGGACGAATGTTCCCAAGGGGGAGATATTGTAACACCTCAGAAAAACAAACCAACTATTGAATCCTGAATACAATGAGTTTTCCATATTTTTTCTTCAACTGTAGGTCACCACAGGCAGTGCCATGGGTGTCGCAGCTCAGCCGGCTAGTGGGGTGCCCCGTGGAGACCAAACAATTACATTGTGCCAGCTACCTCAGCCCAACAGGTGGTCAAGATGGGCGTCCCAGGTGTGACGGCCCGTGGGTCCCCACCATCAAAATAGTCCAGCCACTCCTCCCCATCACCCAGTTTCCCCGATGGATTAGGCCACGGTCATCTGGGTGCGATGACCCATGGAAGCAAGCTGTTAAAATGATCCAGAGCTCTTTTCCTTTGTCCACCTTTCCCTCTACAAGCAACCCCATGGGCGTCGCAAGCGCGATGGACCAAGGGAGATCATCATCGAAAGGGTCCAGCAGACCTCAACCTAGGTACCCATTGCCGATGCCTTGGCCGACGGGCCGTCATGGGCACGATGCCCATCGGGTAGACCATGAGGCAGCCCAGTTTCCTGCAATTTCTTATTTAAGTCTGAGGGGTATTTTAGCCATTAGCCACCCTCTTCACTCCTAAGTGAGGTCGTTTGGACTATTTCAAGGAGGGTTTTCACCCTTATTATCCTAAGTCTCTTCTAAATCCTTCATTCATCTCCCAAAAGAGGAAAATTCTTCTCCAAGCTTCAAGTCTCAAGCTCCAAGTTAAAGCCTCCTAAGTATTTCCAATTCAAATGGGTTATCTTCAATCAAGGTATGTGGGTAATCAACAATAGGTTCCTTTCACCCTTGTGCCCAAAACCCCTAATTCAAATTTTGATTTCATGATCTTCAAATTAGGGTTCTTATCGAATTCTTATGGGTTTTGCTAAATATCATCTTCTCATGATTTGATTATGAAATTACTATTAAATTGCATGATTTCACATAGGTTTTTACTCGTTGACTCTTATTTCATGAATTGAAGTTTAACCATGGAAATTCCTACATTCATGAAGATTGATTTAAGCAAATTGGATTTTATAGCATGTCCCTTATGGGTTTTCAAGCATGTGCATGCCTAGTTCCTATATTCTATGAAAATCTATGTATTATGAAATTAAACTAGAGTCATGCAAAGTTTTACAAGTCATGAAGTATGCATGTTTTCCATGTTATGAAGTATTATGCAAGACAAGACACTGGTTTATTCCATTAACGCTCATGAGTCATTTTCTAAACTAAAACTCATGAGTAGTATGACGATCCGGGTTTTGAACAAGTATGAACAAGCTATGAACAAGCTATGAACATGTTATGAACAAGTTTTGCTTCAGATATGTCACATGTATGTGATAACATGTTATTTATTTTGGGAGTAGTATTTAGCACCGAGTTGGATCAGGTGAGAGTTCCCAGGATCCCAGAACTACGTGCCTCCATAGGTTCTAAGTCCCCTCTGTTGGGCATCAAATTTAGTGATCACGCCACATATCATGCCTCTATACCCTGGCAAGGTATATTGGGTCCTTTCGATGGGGTGGATATATCGGACTCCATATAGCTCAACATGGTTTATATCGGTTAAAAGAAACTCCCACATGTTATTTTCAAGTTATGAAGTTATATGATTATATACTATGAAACTTAAGCTTTATTTTATGTTTTATGTCTTATACCTTGATATTTATTCATGGCCCTTCTTTAAGTATCAAGCTCATTCTTAAGAATGTTTTAAAATGTTTTTACCATGATTCATGCATCACTCGCATACTCGGTACATCCTATAGTACTGACGCATATCTTGCGTTGCATCCTTTGATGATGCAGATTCAGGTGTTCCTTTCCAGACATGTGGCTAGAGCTTCAAGGCCACTCTATATGTCAGCTGTTGGTGAGTCCTGTTAGGTCGAGGACTAGTTATGTTTTAGCTATGTTAGCTTTTCATTACGTATTTCGAGTTAGCTAGGGTCTTGTCCTAACAACTTCTTGTGTCTTGAGTAGAGTCTTTTCAGACATAGGCAGTATTCGAGTCCTCTTACTGATCTTGTATTTCTATTTTGACTTGATTATCCATCTATGTTATTCCGACTTTATCTATTATGCCTCCGCTTATCTTTGTTATGCTTGAGAATGCTATGACCAAGGGTTAGCTTGGGGCACTTGTGGTCCCATGTTCTGTGTTACGTCTAGGGGGTAACCTCGGGGCGTGACAAGAACCATAGATTTTTCCTTCATGTGGATCACCAATAATGTAGACACACAAGGTTCCGAATCAACTAGGACTTTCAGGTGATAACGTAGGTTCAGGTTAAGGAAGGGAATAAGTATGAATATAAGTGACTCAAGACCTCCCACAATGCTACAATTTGCAATGGAAATCACAAATCCTTTCAACTTTTCTACCCCTTTTGACTTTTCAAAACTCATGACTTATTTCTGTATTTACCACTCCATTATTATTTTTTTCCATGACACTCTAAGCTAACAAGCAAAATGACTTAAACATATCTTATTATTTTTCTTTTCTATCTTTTTTTATTTATTTTTTTACCTTCTATTCCTTTTACATACACTCCCACATTAAAACATCCCATCATTTACCCCCAAACTTAGGTGTTTAGCCTATATTTGCACTTTCAAAACAACACAACCCTAAACATAGGCTTTTAGCTTACATTCTCATTTGTAGTGTTCTAGGAGGTAACATGCCAAAAGATTAGATTAAATAAAGTTTAAAGGTGTGCAATGTGGTCGTCAAGAAAAGTTTAAATGCTCAACCTATTTTGACTAGGTAAATCATGCAAGGGTAGGGAATTTAGGAACTGATAAGGACCAAGAAAGGCCTAAAAATATTTTTTGAACATCGCGTAATCTATAATTTCTCCTTGGAATACATTCTAGGCAAGTTTTAGACTACAATGCATGCAAGGAACGTACTAGTATCGCACCACACATGGCATAACAAAGACTCAAGTTAAGAGCAAGTCCTAAATCCAATTAACAAAAGAACTTGACAAGCTACTTCGAATTAACAACCCATCATCTTGTGAACAAGGAGCTAAGTGATGACATTAAAGATCACGACAAGAGTTAGCTCGCTATTTATTACTTTTTTCTCCAAAAACCTCTTCATGTACCAAGTTTCAAAAAGAATTTTGGTGGTACCAATTAAATTATGTGCAACTCTGACTGGGCACTCTATCCTAAGACAAGGCATTTTTCCATAAGAAAGTGACTTCTTCAATCTATCATAGGGAAAAGCAACTCGGTTCGACAAAGAAAATAATAAAAATAAAAGACGCTCCTTAGGAAAGAACCATGGCATGAAGAGAACCCTTGGATTTTATTGACTCTTTATTCACAAAGGCAAATTTCAAAACTCAATGTACTCGAATCTTATTTAAAAACAAGCTTGACAAGGTAACTAAGCCCGATTTGCAAAAATCCAAAGGGCATAGTTAATAAAAATAACGATCAAAACAACCTAGCTAGGGCTTTGAACATATCAAAAGTGAAAGAATAAGCCCAACGAAAGCATCCAAACTAATCACCATGCAAAGAAATCCCTACAAAGTCACCATATCTAGAATATAAAACCCAGGACCAATAAGGGCAATCGAATCATCATCAAAACAAGAAACTAGGCCCGACAAGGGCAACCAACTGTCTCAAAAATAAAAAACATACAGACCATAAAAATAACTACCCCACCCCCAACTAAAATGCTTGCATTATCCCTGATGCATAGATATATAGAAAGAGAAAGAGGTAGGGACTCCCTAAGGCGCTCTATGAGCTTAGATCAACATCAGAAGGGGAATGTGGCACTAAAAAAGCAAGAGAAGTGATAGGAGCCTTGTCAGACTGGGCTCCTAGGATAGGGACTAGATTCACCGGAACCTAGAAGATCAAACTGGCTCTAACTAGCTTTGTCACCTGATCATCCAAGGATAACTTAGTGGCCATCTCAAAATAATGTGACTCACTCAACACCTGTGTCACATCAACAATATCATAATTAGGCTTGAATGCGGCCTCTTTTGTCTCTAAACTCCTTACATCATCACCTTCAGACACTGACCTAGTACTACCTCAAAGTAACATATCAATGGGCAATAAAAAATTATACCCTTCCTGAGGTGGTAGAATATGATCGGTGAGCAAGTTTAACCCATGTTAGATCTTCTTGATATCTTCCTTAACCCTAACCAAATTTGCCTGTAATACAGCACTAGCACTAACATTCTGCTTCATGTCGAGAAAAGTAACTTGTGCATCAATTTGATGCATCTAAAAAAGAACATGCTCTAAATCCTTATCAATTGCTGCTTGGATGTACTTAGGAATATCAAGAACAAGATGACTCAAAGTTACATTATTCTTTAGCATCATGCTAGTCATCTACTAGAATATGTTATTGGAGGTAGGTTATGAAGGTTGTGGTGGCATAAAAGAAGTTGAAGTTGTGCTTGAAGTAGAATGTGCTGGTACCTCAGAAGTATGGGTATCAGGATCACTTGCGAGGGCAAGAGTTATGGTAGCATCCTCACAATCCATAACATCCCCAAGTCTAGATGCCTCAATCATCGAAGGACTCACCATATAAAAAAAATTATTTTCTTGGACACTTGGTTCTCTTTATCCTGACCCTGATTGATGTCAATCACTCATAAATCTAGCACCTTGTTATCAATGTGAGATAAAAAAGGTACATTTGAACGCATACATAGAAAAGTAATAAGTTATTGAAATGGCAATGATGTCTCTTTTTAGCGGGCATGTTTCTTGAACTACTCTGTGATGATCTCAGTTGGATTCACTAGAATACCACCCATGATTCAAGTAACTAGAATATCCTTCTCAATTTAAATCTTGTTGTCATTCTTGGATGGGATGATGCGAGAGAAAATAAAACTAAGCCAATGCTTGGCTTGAATAGTAAGATCCTTCTTCAAGATTGTGTTCCACCTATCGTGGAAAAAATTGGCATCCCTTTAGCAATAATAGAAGCCACCCACGAATACTAATTCTCCATATCAGAAATCTTTTCAGCGTATTCTTTTCCAGGATTCTCATTGGTAGTAAGATAAACAATTTTGACTACTTTTAAGGTGCAATCAACCTCGAACCCTTGCACAAGTACACTTTGCAGGCATGGATGGTTGTTGATCAGCCTGGTGTACTTTTTCTGCTTTATTTTTGCCTGATATGAATCACAAAATTCATGAACTAACTTTGGAAAAAAGAACCAAAGAGGATCAGTGAAAACCTACCACTCTTTCTTTTGTACTTGCTCTTTAACATCCGGAAAGTGCCCTATGACTCCTTTCAATCTGAAAGTCTTTTCATCATTAAAGTTGCACAATCGATGCCCATCAAGAAATAGCTCCCTCATACCAAGTTCATGAAACATGGCTTTATCTTCTCCCTGCTTCTTTTGCATTTTCTCTTTTCTATCTTCTTCCTCCTTAGATTTACATAGGGAAGCTTGCCATTCAGGGTCGAAAGAGGACTCATGATGTGAGTTGATTGGGACTGATGGCTTGGAAAAAACCTTAGCCTTTCCCTCAAAAGTGTCTTTCTTAGCCGCACATGCTCAGGTTTGATGCCATGAAGTCATTCTTGAAGAAGAAACTGAGAAAAGAAAAGAAAATAGAATAAAATATTTTTGTGGTTTTCTATAATAAGAAAATAAATTGAATAAACAAAGGTAAAAAAAATGCAGGTAAATTAAGAAAATAGGAACTAGAAAAAGGGTTGTGCGGTCCACACACCAATGTGCGCTCTACACTCCAGCTTGTGTGCCGCACAACCAGAGGCCAGGCAAAGTAGGGTGCACGGAGGGGTTGAGCAGTCGAAAATCAAGACGTGTAGACTACACATGCATCGCACAAGCCTAGGCAATAAAGGGTATCTTCTACCTGGCTTGTATGGGACATGTGCAGCGGCATAGCAAGTCATACAGTCCGTAGACCCCTAAACAGTGGCTCACACACCCTTTTTGTTGCATTTTAAAATCACACCATGCACTACCAACAAAATTTCAATTTTACTAGTACTCATACTTCCACGAAATGATATACCAAACAATCACTGACTCAAGAATAGACCGTTAATAACACAAACGAGCATCAAAATAACAATTTCTCTTAATAGCCATCACCTAATCTATCATAAAGAATTGTTCCCCAACATTGAAAATGGTTACTCAGACTTCACCATAATGCATATTATGCTCACACACTCAAACCCAAATGTCACGACCCGATTTCTCAAGTCATGATGGCACCTACAATCCCCCAGTAGGCGAACCAATTCCCGTAGCCCAGAACGGTTAGTAATGGGCTACTACCTAACCAAAACACACCAGCAAGCAGAAATAAGCGAAAGCAAAACTCGAATATATATAAATAAAGAAAACTACACCAACCCCAAGACTTGGTATCAATAGTATAGAAGCTTCTAATAGGATACAAGTGCTAGTAGTAACAAAATACAACATAAATTGCCTCCGAAAGTACAAGGAGCAACAGTATAATAGATGAGATGTAGACAAGCCCCGACCGTCAGGCGCTCACCCTAGTCTCAAAGATCCAAAAGCTGCACGAGTCTCCAACGTGATCAACGGCAAAATCTCAGCTAATATCTGCACAAAAAAGTGCAGAAGTGTAGTATGAGCACCAAAACCACGGGTACTCAGTAGGTATCATAGGCCGACTGAGCGCATATAAGATATAAAAGTAGTAAGTAACATATAGCAAGAAAGCAGTCACTGAGGCAATAAGCAAGGCACAAGGAGCTAGCACAGATCGTCCATAACCAAGAGCTTCAAGTAACACATGCTAGCACAGAGATACAATTACATAGAATCACAGGTGATGGAAAGGAGAACGCACCTGGAGTCTTTGCACAACAATATAAGTAAGTAGAGAGAGAGTTGAGAAAATAGCGGTATACCGGTAACCTCAAGTGGAAGGATAAGACGAAGAGCAGTCTAACATACTCAAAATGGAATCAACTAGTATAAGGAAATCATAACACCAATCCAATCATATGATAGCATAACCAGGGAATCACCTAACAAGTACAACCCTAGGATGAAATAACTAGGCCACAATAACCGAGAGATACCACTCAGCTCCCCCGAGAATAGAACCAGAGTATCACACTCTGCTCAGAACGCCACACAAAAGTGCCTCAATAAGATAGGACTCTAAATCCCTCTCAATAATCAAAAATCCCACAACCAAAGCCTCAAAAGGCTAGCCATCACTAATCTTTCAAGAACTGGGTGCCAAGACAAGCTCTAAGTAAAAACAGGAGTAAATATAGTATACCTACAGTCCCAACGGCCGCCCATACAACCGAGGAACACAATCAAGTGAAAACAAACCCTCCAGCATCCCATACTACCGGAGCGTACACTGAACACACAACAAACAAGGGTGGAATCCAATGCATGATATGATATTATGTGAAATAGAACCTCTGTATGTACCTCCTCTGGTGCCAATCAGGCCCAACAGGTAGGTTCCATGGAAGGACTCAGCCTGTATACCTCTACTCCACCGTATACCCTTCCCTCTGGTGCACTCAGCCAGAAGCCCCAGGCCCAGAGCGGCAAGGTCCATGGAGGTCCCCGACCCCATACTAAAACTCAGTATCAAGATATGTCATTCAGAAGCACGTCTAGGTTCAAGATAGAGACTCAGTCTCAAGTATGGATGCCCAGACCCCGTCCAGGACAAAAGTAGTAGAAAATGCCTCAAAAACCCCTCCAAGGGTGCCCGGGCGTAACCGGGTCTAAAACTTTAGTAAATCAAGTCTAGTGCTCCGCCCCGCAGAGACTAGTATCAGTAATAAAATCAAGTCTGGTGCTCTGCCCCATAGAAACTAGTATCAGTAATAAAATCAAGTCTGGTGCTCTGCCCCGTAGAGACTGGTACCAGTACCAAAATCAGTGCGAAAACATCCAAAAATCCCCTTTTCTATCAACAACAGTACCAAAAAGAGGCCCCCAGGGTCATGCAAATTTAGGAAAACTGTCAGTAGTGGCTCACAGCCAAAACTGTAGTAAAACATGCATGGGAAAACCTTTTTCATGGATGATATGCTCGCACACAAATATAAAAGTAGCCCAACGGCTCACAACAATTCCTATCAGCCCTGCACAGGCCCAATAGCTACTCAGTAGACATAACCAGCCTAAAAGGATAATCTCTATGTCCGGGACTCGTGTACATTCCCAAATATCCCACCATCTATGTTCCAGAGTCAATACAAGGCCACACAGGACCACAAAGGTAATATGCATTACTACGCGAATAATACAAATAACGTATGAAATAGACGGACGAAAGGCGGACAAGGTCTGGGGTACCAACCTATAACAACCCATCCAAGGATGCTAATTAATGCAGTTATAGCCTGTATATGCAGAGTCTTGATAGGGTAAAACCATAACCTACCTGTCATCCGATGACTAGCTGCGGGAACGACATCGTCCAGACTCGAACAGCTTTAGGGAGCTTTGAATCACATAAAATAAATACTTTTAACTGAAGCCCCAAAGGCGTCTCTATGAAGCCTGACCAACCAATGTAATGAAACAATTGCTAGAATCGACAAGGCTGCAAGAACGAGCCATAGCCAATTGATAAGGTGTTAATGTCACACTCGCGACCAACCAACTCCAAAGGCACTATTTCAAGGCGTACTTCACGTTTGTCCAATCCAATCACTTTCCCAATCCCTCCAGCACCTTACCAAAACCAGAACACCACAACAATAACCAAACATAACAAGATAAAGGGGCTGTCCAAAGCCACAAATCCAAAATACCATTCGGGGCTCAGAAATCCATAAAATAATACTTGAGCATATAATAATGAAGGAGGGTCGTAGGGGAGAGATTTCCTTGACAAAAATATTCAATATCCCAAGATTACCAACCTGCCTCCTTGCAAGAACAAGAAACAAATCCAAAATCAACAAGAAACTACTACAAGATATCGGAACAACAACCTTTCATAACTAGAACTTAAAATCTTGATCCAACAAATAGATAAGTATAAGGGATCCATACCTCACCAAAATAACTCCATAGATATTGAAAAATACTCAGAAAACACCGTCTAGATCGCTGCATCAACACCCACGAAGATACGCCATGAAATCGATGGGACAAACTACACTAAAATGACGAGCTCGCGACGTAGTGCAACTTCCGTTAAACTTCCGAATTGAAAGGATCAAAATCCATGGATTATTTATGAACTCTCCCTCTGATTTTCTAATAATTTTGGTTTAAAAAAATGAGTTAAAAAGAAGGAGAAATCAGCTTTTATAAGCTGAACCGACTTAGGATGTAGGCCCCACCTTGATGTGTCTTCTTGCGTAGTCTTACAAAAATGTGAATATCTCTCTATTCTGAAGTCGTATGGATGAACGGTTTAGTGCGTTGGAAACTAGACTCATAGACCTTCGATTTTGTATATTGGAGGCCCATAAAATCTTTATAGATAGGGAGAAACACCCCAAGACATTTAACCCAAAATTGAAGAGAATTCCTTAAAGGAATTTACAATAACTTTTTACGACTTTTGTTTCGCAACTTGCTTGACTTCAAAACTTATCATACGACCATTTTGCCATTACAATACCTCATAACACATCCTTATTAGTGTATTAGACACTATTAGTCTTACCCCAAAGGCACGGGTTACTATAAACCTTCCAAACGGGCGAGGTGTTACACGAGGCATTTCTTTAACTCGAACTTTCGAGTAAGGAATTCCTTTGACCTAGAACCTTGGTTTAATTATTTGATATTACCAAGAATGTTGAATAAAGTCAAGGATTTCCAAAGTTGAAGCTCTAAAATGAGGAACGGCCATAAAAAACAAACAAACGGCCCAGGCACCGAACTACCGGTCCTGACAAGCCATAAATGACTTGGGTCGCTACAAGTAAGCTCTAATGGTACAAGAAAGACGAAAATGTGTAAATGACCGGAAGGGTCATTACACCAAATCACTCATGGAACTCAAGTAAAACTGGATACATTAACGTTATGATCCATCAAAGTAGTCACAAAAGGAAATTCAAAGCAACTAGAAACACCATGCAATCCTCATAGTCAAGGTCCATACATTCGATTATAGTGATGATTTCTCTTAAGAATGTTATCACTTAATCCATCATCAAGAAAGTTCATGCTTCACAATTACGAGGGGTTACTCGTACTTCACCCACCAAATCATCCATTAGATCACATAAAACACCCCTATCACTCTATATATATATATATATATATATATATATATAATACTACCATAATTTAATACCAACAAATGAGAATAATCAAATCCAAATCTACCCTCAACAAATAATAAATAATCTTGCAAATTAATGGATATATATATATGAACAATCAGGGAATTAGGGGAAGGTGATTTGTTGTAGAACTTTTTTACTAACAACAAAACTTAGGCACACCAATAGCTTCAAAATTTAAATGGACATACAAATTTAATTATGGTAACACCCAATACAAATTCATCCCAAGAGAAAGGGGGAACCAAGTAACATACTAGTGATTAAAAGTGTGAGTGATGGAGAGATTGACCAGAGGATCACCGATGTGAGTGGATTGCTACTGTTGTCGGTGAGTTTGCACATATGTGTGTGATCGTAGGAGTGAGAGATTTTGAATGAACAAGTGGTGGTCCTTGGTGAAGGATAAAGATGGAGAGACAGATATTAATGGTGGCCAGCAATCCGGTTAATTATAGAAGGAGGTGAGGCATTCGAGAAAAAGGGTTGGTAGAGAAGAGGAGCGGGTTTGAGAGAAATCAAAAGTGTAAAACCCAAAAAATTCTATGCTAAGAACCAGACCAAAAAATCCTAAATGTGTATCTATCAAAACTCAGAACAGGGTCCATAGCCCAAAATTTGAGCTGTGGACTTAACCATGAGCTGTGGATTGGTCTATTGAAAATATCCTGCATGATGGCCTATGATCTCTAATCCGCGAGAGGGATCTATGGACCATGGATCAAACGATGAGCCATGGTTTCCCCTTATTGAAATAGACCACTAGGTGGCACTCTGGTGTAAAAACCACGACCATGTTCCATGGACAGTAGAATAGTCCACGGACAGTGGATGGTGGACGTGGAAATTAGACTTGCAGCCTAGTAATTTCCCATGGAACCACAAAAGGGGTTCCATAGCTTGTGGAACCATGCACGGACCATGGATCCCATCAATAGAATTCAGGTTGGAAATTTTTTAGCAATTTTCATTAAGTTTTCTCTAGGGTATTTTTGACCTTTCCCACTTATTTAACACTAAAACTACATCATTTATAGCTATCTAATCCTGAATATTAGGCCTAAACTACCCAAATATCCCTCATTCTCTTCAAGAACAGAGAAAGAGGTGATTTTTCTTCTCCAAAGCAAGAGTAGGGTTCTTCAACTTTAGGCTCCAAACTAAAAGATTTCACTAAGGGTTTTGTTTTTAGGTATGTGGAATTTCATCAATGGGTTCCCTTTCACCCATTGAGTCTCAAAATTAACCCAATCCTTTAGTTTAGCTCTTTTTCCAGAGCCTAGAGCTTCATGAATATTATGAATTTCTTAGTATTCCAGTTTCTTATCATGAATAAACCTTGATTACATATTTCCTTAAATTGTAGCATCCTTGTGTACTTGAAATTCATAAAACCTCGGTATATTGCATCATTCATGGTTTTGAACTTGTGTTAGGAAATTTCACATTCTATTCAGATTATAGAATTAACATGAATAGCGGTATTCTTCAGCGATAAATGGTTATGAACACCCAATAACTTAGGGTTTCATGCATTGCTATTCAAATACCCATTCCTTTAGGGTTAAGTGATTTAGAATGCTTTGAGATAAAGCATCTATGTTTCATTCTCAGAACGTAAGTAATATTGAGATATTTAGTATATCAATTTATATTAAATTGGGAGTAGTACTTAGCACCAAGAGGATGCAGGGATGAAGGCTCACCCGTTATTTAGGCTGTGACCTATGGTAGAAGTCCCTAAGTCCTAGAACTACACCGCTACTATAGGTTTTAAAGGGTCACCCATCAGACTAGGCTTGATACCTTAGTCTATTTGGACATCAGTTTAGTGGATCCACGCCAGTCAGTAATTGTACCTTTGGCATGGTACGGAATACCCTTCCAGCTAGGGTTACAAGTTGGACCCCAATTAGCTTAGGTTAAGGTATGTAGATTAACAATAGGACCCACAATTTAGACTCAGTTATTGCATGACCTTGTAATCAATTTATCTAGCGTATTTATTATTCAGTTATGCATTTACTTATTTGGTCATTGCATCAGCTTACATGCCTCAGTACCATGTTTAGTTTGACCCCTCATGTTTAGCATACTTAAAATAGTGCATATCTCGCATGCTCAGTACATTCAAAGTACTGATCGTATACTTATTTAGTGTTATAATGTTGGATAATATAGGTTCAAGTGCTCAACACCCGAATTGCGGTTAGCATAATTCTCCAATCATCTTAATAGCAGAGTTTGGTGACTCCTCATATTTTGAGGACAAGATTTGTGTTTACTTTATTTATTCAGTCATTCGGTTTTTAGACAGATAGAGTTAGCTAGCGGCTTTTCCCAATATCTCATCTTAGTAGAGGATTTCAAACAAATACTAGATATTCAAATTTATGTTATGTTAGGTGAACTTTTTTTGATTATAGTATTGACATTTGGTTTTGATTATTCTATATCCTTCAGACTTTAGTTTTCGCACAGTTGTACTATTCAGTTTTATGCAGTATTCTTAGTGTCATGCTAGGCCATGGGTTAGCTTTGGGTCAGTTGTGACTCTAAGCATTATATCGCGTCTAGGGTGTAGGCTTAGGGTATGTGAAATGTGGTATCAAATAATCAGGTTTATGGTGTCCTAGTGTGTCCAAAAGCCACGTTAAGTAGAGCCTTTTTCAAGGGTGTGAAGCGCGTCATAGTTATGAGAGAGAGGCTACGAGACATTTTTAGGAAAAGTTTCCCTTCTTTCTTTTCCATGCCGTGGAATAGAGTGTGAAATATATTTAACCAGCTTCTAACTTGTGCTCTACACGTTTACAGAAGATGTCTCCCAAAAGAGAAATGGAAGGAGAAACAAAAATGGAAATGGTATCAGGAATGGGAACCAACAAGCACCGCCAGTTCTAGCAGAACCTTTGAATGAATAGTCCACACTAAGTTCAGGGATGCTTTCTAGGTTCTAGCTCAGGCCATGACCACCCATGTAAACCAGCAGGCTATTACACTAGTCAACCCTTAGGGTAATACAACATTGGCTAGAGTATGGGATTTCACTCGGATGAATCCTCTAAAGGTCCATGGTTCTAAGGCTAAGAAAGATCCGCAGGATTTCCTTGATGACATTCAGAAAGTTACTGAGATCATGGGTATCAGTCCAATTGAGAGTGCAAATTTGGCTGCCTATCAGTTGAAAATAGTGTCTTACATTTGGTTTAAGCAGTTGAAGGAAGCTAGGGGTGCAGATGCAGGCCTAGTAGAATAGGATCAGTTCATGGCTGCATTTCTGTACAGGTTCTTCCCACTTGAATTAAGGGAATCCAAGATTCAGGAGTTCATTAACTTGAACCAGGGTGATGTGAGTGTGAAGGTGTATTCTCTTAAGTTCACTCATCTTTCAAAGTATGCTCCGGCAATGGTGGTTAACTCCACGACCCGCATGAGAAATTTTTTATCGAGCATTTCTGAGGATGTGGTTAAAGAGTGTATAAATGCTATGCTAGTTAAGGAGATAGATATCTCAAGATTGCTAACTCATGCCCAACAGATCAAAGAGAAAAAGATCAAGGAGAGAGAAAGAAAGAGTAAGAGGTCCAAAATATATAGCTTTAACCTTTCTCATCAGAAGTCAGATGGTGGTAACTGTTCTCAGTTCTGTCAAAAATCTTTAGCTCTAGCCCCATCCTCTACTAGTGGCCCAGTGCCCAAGTTCAGACAAGATCATCAGAATAAGGCACCAGGCTCTGTCCCAGAAAAGTGTAACTAGTGGACGTACTCATCCAATTTAAAAGAAGTATGGTAAAAACCACCAAGGTGAGTGTATGGCCGGTAGTGGTAATTGTTTTGGGTGTGGTAAGTCAGGTCATAGGTTGAGGGAGTGTTCAGTGGCTTCAGAGAGAGACATGGATGCTTGATAGAAGAATTAGACTAACTCTTCAATAGCTCTAGCAGTTCACCCAACTCAGTAGGGTCTATCATCTAGTGCAGGTGGCGGTCATCACCAAAGAAGAATTTATGCACTCCAGACTCGACAGGATCAAGAAGCTTCCCCCGATGTGGTCACTGGTATGTTGCAAGTATTTCATATTGATGTATATGCATTGTTAGATCCTGGAGCCACACTTTATTTTGTTACCCCTTATATAACAGTAGACTTTGGTGTCATTCCCAGAATTCTCTCAAAATATTTCTTAGTTTGTACTCCTGTCGGTGATTTAGTCATAGCCAAACGGGTATACAAAAATTGCTCGATCATAGTTTTTTAAAAAGTCACCTCAAATAATATTGTAGAGTTAGATATGACTGACTTTGATGTTATTCTTGGTATGGATTGGCTACATTCTTGTTATGCATCAGTCGATTGTAGAACCAGAGTAGTTCAGTATCAATTTCCAAATGAGCTAGTCTTAGAGTGGAAGGCTAGTACCTCAGTGCCTATGGGTAAATTTGTCTCTTACCTTAAGGCTAGAAAAATGATTTCCAAAGGATGTATCTACTATATTTTTTGGGTTAAGGAATCAATGCTCGAGACCCAACTTTTCAGTCAGTCCCAGTGGTTAATGAATTCCCAGAAGTGTCTTTCAAAGATCTTCCCAGAGTTCCTCCCGAGCGGAAAATTGACTTCAGAATACATCTACTTCCAGATACCCCTCCCATTTCAATTCCACCTTAAAGAATAACTCAAGTTGTAACACCTCAAAATTCGAATCAGATTTTAAACTTAAAATTTTTGAAAATTTTATCTTCCCATGGATCACGAGCCCAAACCATGAGCCGTGGATTGAACCACGAGTTGTGGAAAGGACTTGTGGAAAGTATTTTGCAAGTCCCTCCTGTAGTATGAGAACCACGATCAGAGTCCATGAGTCGTGGTTGATTTCATGGGTCATGGAACCCATTTGTGGAACTCAAACTGAGGGTATCCCTTTTCGCTGAGAACCATAAACAGGTTCTACGGATCGTGGAAGCTTCCATGGATCATGGAACCCATCCATGGAAATCAGTCTGGCAGCCTGTCTTTTGGCCTGGGAACCACGACCACAATCCACAAACTGTGGTTCCATCTATGGTCTGTGGAACCTGAAGCCGAGATTTTAAGTCTATTTTTCCAAGCTTTTGTCCAGAGGTATTTTTATAATTAACCACTATTTTAACTCTTAAATGAGGTCATTTTGGACTCTTTTGGTAGGGTTTTATCCCTAATTAGCCTAAGTTCTTTTCAAAACTCTCATTCCACTTCTAATGGAGGAAAAGATATCCTTCCTCCCAAGCTCCAAGCTCCGAGCTAAGGATTCATTTTCAAGCCTCCATTCTTCTCATCTAAGGTTTAGAAAGCTTCAATTCAGGTATGTGGGTGTTCAATAAGGGATTCCTTTCACCCTTATGCCCAAAACCCCAAGTCTTTACTTTGATTTATGAACTTCTGAAATTAGGGTTCTTACCCAAATTAGGGAAATTATATGTATTCACTTTTAAAGCATCAATCCATTATTTCTCATCTCTTACACATGATTTATTTGAGATTCCTTAAGTGTTTTCAAAAGCCCATGCAATAAGAATGAATTCTAGCATGATTTCATTAAATTACACATTTCCTAGTAATAATTGGGATATTTAGATAACATGACCTCTAGTATCATGAAATTGCATGCCTAATTCTTCAAGTTATGAATTTAGAAATAAAAGTATGCTTTGAATTATGGATATACTAGCATTAAGACTTATGATTTGAGATTTGCAAGACATTAGATATATCCTTACGCTTTTCAAATAGTTTTGGCATTAGATATGTCATCAGTATTATATGAGCTATATGTATGTTATGTAAGTAGTATTTTGCACCGAGTGATGAGAGTTCTGGACAATCCAAGTCAAAAAATACATTGCCAATATAACACCCCGTACCTTTCAAAACCTATGTGACTAAGTAAATATCGACGAAGGTATTTGAGCTCGAGATTGTGAAGGGGTACTTTGGCCTAGAATTTGAAATGGTCAAATGTATATAAGTGTTAAGTTAAATTATAAGGAGGAGGGTTTTGAAAATGAGATAAAACAAGTGAGGTACTTGCTCGACTTATCTAAGCTCTTAGGTGACAAGTAGGTGCATCACCTACCTACGCTAACGAACTAAGTTCCGAGGGCCGATTACGGGCAGCAACACCATGGATTATTAGACCTAATGGTAGCCCAAATGAAGCTTAAAGTTGGCCCATCAAAGCACAACCAAATCTGGCCCAAACAACTACAAAAGTTAGCCACCAATATTGACCACATTTTGACCCAAGAGAAGCCCAAAATCAGCCCCAAAACTTAACCCTTTTGAGGCCCAAGCAAAGGGTAATTTTGGCCCAAGTTTCTTGACCCATTTTGGCCCAAATATACTCAAAAAAGTCGGCCAAAAAGGTCCCTTTATATAGGGCTTTTGCTGATCAATGTTCATCACAAAAAGCTGGAAAATTCTCTCTTATCTCATTTCCTTTTTGGCAGCCCTTCTTTCCCTTTAGGGTTCTAAGAAGACCAAGATTAATTGAAGCTTAAGGTGAGTTAAACAACTTGTTATCTTGGTATTAATCTACTACATATAGCTAGGATATCCTATGGTAAGAAAGACATGAACTATGGCAGCCCCTTTCTTATGATTTAACACATGGAAATTGTGTAACAATTAAGAGAATTTCTTCTTCTCTTGTTGGTGTATGTGTAGGGGGTACTTAAGCTTTTAAAGCATCAATAAAAAGAGGATAAAAACACCCCTTCAAGTGTGGTAAGTACTCTGCCCATAATCATATTTTTGGATTGAAGTTCGGATAGACAATTGTTGTTGAATTGTTGTTAAGAACTCACGGGACGGCGATCGGAAGCCGTGGGTTCAATGTGTTGCTATTGTATTTCGACATGGTGAGTTGTGTAGGGGCTGTTTGATGTGTTTTGTATTATTGGATGCAGTAGGTTGGTGTGTGTGTGATGTGTATTGGATAGGGGAGAAAGGTGTGATGATACACCTTTAATTAATGCAAAATACGTAAATCTGCCCGGGAAATGTTTAGCTACTGTTTTGGGAATGTTGCAGCAGGTTTAAGAGCTAATATTAGCTTCATTATACCCTTGTGTTGTAGATTAACTTAATAAAGGAAAGTCCAAGTTGTGGTAAGCACAATCTTCGGAAAGAACGAGGTATGTTAAGGCTTCTTTATTCCTTATCGGCATGAATCTAGAAATAGAACTCTAAATCTCCGAAAGAAGGAATTTGAGTATTTTGTTGTAAGAGAGCTGATTTGGTAACTCAACAAGTCTTAAGGAACTAATTTATACATTATGGTGATTCAAGTCGCCTTCTTATAAAAATCCGATTCTTTTTGCACGAAACGTAAGTTATCCTTTTGTCGAGTTTCTTCTTTGTATTGTGATCTCTAATCAAGCTTTAGAAAGTATACAAGGAAAGTTAGAAAGTCAATCCCCATTTATATGTGTTTGGTATGTTGATTCCAACACCTAGTAAGCCAAGGCTAAAGACGTTATCTAAATGAACCTTCATAAATAACAAGAATAGCTTTGAAGGTCAATCTAGTAATACACTTATTATGCGTGGTTTGCGTGTTAGTGTGCACCGAGGTGCTACTACCATATTGAGACTATTATATACAAAGTGTGCACCGAGGTGCTACTGCCATATTGAGGTCATTATACACATAGTGTGCACCGAGGTGCTACTGCCATATTGAGGCCATTATATACATAGTGTGCGCCGAGGCGCTACTGCCATATTGAGGCTATTAAATATAGGGTGCGCCGAGGCGCTATTGTGGTTCAGTGTGGGTTATAAAGAGTGAGTTGCAGCGTGTGTTAATGCATGTATTGTGTTCTAAAAAGAATAAAGGAGAAAGAGCTTAATGAGTCTTACCAATTACAGTTTACAAGTTTCATATTTTATCTTGTTCGGATTTACTACTTGCGACTTGCTTTTATGTTTCTACCTTACATGCCAGTACATTATTGTCGTACTGACGTCCCCATTGCCTGGGGGCGCTGCATACATGCCTGCAGGTCCAGACAGATACCCAGACAGATCTCTTCAGTAGGAGTTGCGGAGTTCAACCATTTTGGTAAGCTCCATTCTTCCTGGAGCTGACGAGTCAGAGGTCTAGCTTATATTTGGACCAAGTTATATATATGTACATCTTATGGATAGTCCAGGGCCCTGTCCTGGATATGAGATATTTTACTTACTCCTAGAGGCTTGTAGACGTGTATATGTATATTAGTGTTGGGTATGGCCTTGTCGGCCTTGTTATTAGCTATCTACTATGATAATAGCCTTGTCGGCCTTGAGTTACTTAACTACTATTGAGCTTTTAGTGTTTCAAATTGCTATTCTTAGAGACCTTGTCGGTCTCAGACCCCCAGCAGGTTCAACAGAGATACACTCTATTTTGGCACCCTCAGCCTTTTGGGGCTCCGAGTGTCGGTCATGCCTCTCATGGTTTGGGGTGTGACAGCCAACATCGGTAAAGAGGGTCCTCGTTAGTTGAGAGTGTCTCCTCTAGCCCGATTGGCTTATGAAAGTGGTTCAACGATATGACATGTATGGTGCCCCGTGCCTTAAAAAGGCTCGGGGCAGCTTTTCCAACTAGGGTTATATAGTTGGATTCCATGTAGCTCACATGGTCTATTGTCGGTTATAAAAAACTCCCGTATGAAGGTTTTTTAATCTTTTAAGTCTTATGCTATTCTATTTCATATGTTATGCTTAAATCATGGTATTTATCTATGATATCTTTTATTATGCATGAGTTCAGCTTTAAATATGTTTTAAGTACATTTTTACAATATTTTTGCATAGCTAACATATTCAGTACATCCTATTGTACTGACGCATATTCTTGTGTTGCATCCTTTGATGATGCACATTCATATTCCCATTCCTGGGCTTGTGGCTAGAGTTCTCAGGCCATCCAATTTGATTTGGTGGGTCCGCATATATTCGAGGATTAGTATGATTCTTAGCTAGTAGGTTTCTTTACTTAAGCACTTAGAGTTAGTTGTGGTATTATCCCAACAACTCATTATGATGGTTTTAGAGGCTCTTTAGATATAGACAGTTATTCGGGATTTTGTATTTCAGATTATGGTATTCATAGATCCTTTATGCTTATGCTTGAGTTAGTATATTTACTCTTCTTGTTATACTTCCTCTATTGAATATATTTACTCCTCTTGTTATACTTCCTTTATTGTTATTCATGTTATATTACATCATGCTAAAGCCAAGGGTTAACTTGGTGCACTTGTGATCTCAGGTCCCGTGTTACGCCTAGGGGGTAGTCTTGGGGCATGACAAACATGGTATTAGAGCATCAGGTTCAAGAGTCCAGGGGTGTCTGAAAGACGCATAAAGTAGAGTCTCTTTCATGAGTGTGAAGCATACCACATTTATGAGAGGGAGTCTATAAGATGTTTTAGGAAAAACTTCACTTCTTTCGTGATTGATATTGTGCGATAGAGTTTAAACCTATTACTTTTCTAACCCATACTTATGCATTTTAGATTATGCCTCATTGTCGTCCATGCCTCATATAGCCACCCAAAATATTGATCATCTAGTTCTAGACCCTGCGGTCACAAATGCGGAGTTCAGAAACGCCATTCATATGCTTGCTCAGACTATGGCCACTCAGGCCAATCGATAGGAACCTGTTCCCGCTATCCCTCTTGGTGGGATAGATGCTTCTAGGGTTCGAGACTTTATCCGTATGAACCCGCTTGAGTTTTGGGGTTCTAAGGTTAGTGAAGACCCACAAATTTCATGGACAAGATGAAGAAGATTTTTGATTTGATGCAAGTTGTTGGTATTGATAGCGTAGAGCTAGCTTCCTATAAGCTCAGAGATGTAGCTCACATTTGGTATACTAAGCTTAAGGATACTATGGCTATTACTTAGGAGTTCTTTGAGAGGGCTTTTCATAATCGGTTCTTCCCTAGGGAGTTCATAAATTTGAGGCAAGGCTCTATGTCGGTTCAAGAATATAGATTGAAGTTCATCCAGCTTTATAGGTATGCTCCTGCTATGGTGGCCGATCTAAGGGATCATATGGGAAAGTTCATTTATGGGGTGATAGATTTGGTGAATAAGGAGTACATGTCCGCTATGCTTTTGGGTGAAATGGATATTTCCAGACTTATGAATCTGCTCACCATATTGACGGAGATTATTTGAGGGACATGTCAAGAAATAATAAGAGAGTCAGATTAGAGAGTTTGGGTTTTAGCCATCAGAAGTCTGGAGGTGGACACCATTCTTTATTTCAAAAGAGATCATCAGGACCCATGCATTCTTCATATGGATTGGTTGTATGCATGTTATGCCTCAGTTGAATGTCATACTCGAGTTGTCAGTTTCAAGTTTCCAAATGAACCTGTCTTAGAGTGGCAAGGTAGTCCTCCATCTTCAAAGGGTCATTTCATATCTTATCTTATGGCTAGGAAGATAATTTCTCAGGGTTATGCCTATCATATAGTTTGGGTTATGGATCCGGAGTCCGAAACCCCATCTCTCTAGTCAGTCCCTATTGTGAATGAGCTTCTAGAAGTATTTCTTGAAGATTTGCCTAGAATCCCTCCTGAGTGGGAGATTGACTTTGGGATAGATCTCCTTCCAGATACGCATCCTATCTCTATTTCTCCCTATAGACTGTCTCCAGCCGAACATAAGGAATTGAAAGAGCAGTTGAAGGACCTTCTTGATAAGGGTTTTATTAGGCCCAACATCTCTCCATGGGGTGCTCTAGTTTTATTCGTGCGAAAGAAAGATGGTTCTCTCAGAATGTATATCGATTACCGTCAGTTGAACATGGTCACAATCAAGAATAAGTATCCTATCCCTAAGATTGATGACTTGTTTGACCAGCTTCAGGGTGCTAGTTACTTCTGCAAGATTGACCTTAGATTCGGTTATCATTATCTCAGAGTTAGAGAGTGTGACATTCCAAAGATAACTTTCAGAACTTGGTATGGACATTATGAATTTGTGGTTATGTTTTTGGGACTAACAAAAGCTCGTACAACTTTTATGGATTTGATGAACCGTGTGTTTAAACAATACTTGGATATGTTTGTGATAGTTTTCATTGATGATATTCTTATATACTCTCGCAGTGAGAAGGAGCATGCATACTATTTGAGAGTTGTGTTGCAAACTCTCAAGGATCGATAATTATTTGCTATGTTCAGCAAGTGTGAGTTCTGGATGCAGTATGTTGCTTTACAGAGTCATATTGTGACTAGAGATGGTATTCAAGTTGATTAGAAGAATTTTAAGGCAGTAAAGAACTGGCCTAGACCTACTTCCCTAATTGATATTAGGAGTTTTTTGGGTTTGGCTGGTTACTACAGGAGATTTGTTCAAGGGTATTCTTCCATAACTACCCTGTTGACTCAGTTGATTCAGTTGAAGGTAAAATTTCAGTGGTTTGATTTATGTGAGAAGAACTTTCAGGAATTGAAGACTAGGTTGATGACAACTTTAATTTTTGCTCTACCCGAGGGCTTAGCTGACTTTATTGTGTAATGTGATACTTCTAGAATTTGTTTGTGTTGTGTTTTGATGCAGCATTATAGGGTTATTACTTATGCTTTCAGATAGCTTAAGGTTCTTTAGAAGAACTACCCCACTCATGATCTTGAGTTAACGGTCGTGGTTTTTGCTTTGAGGATTTGGAAACACTACTTGCATGGTGTTCATGTGGATGTATTCACCAATCATAAGAGTCTTCAGTATGTGTTCACTCAAAAGCAATTGAATCTTCATCAAAGGAGATGGCTTGAGCTTCTTTAAGATTATGATATGAGTGTGCTTTACAATCCGGGTAAGGCCAATGTAGTGGAAAATGCACTTAGTAGGTTGTCTATGGGTAGTGTGTCTTCGATTGAGGACGAAAAGAAATAATTGGCCAAGGATGTTCATAGACTTTCCCGATTAATAGTTTGCCTTATGGATTTGACAGATGGTTGTGTTATTGTTACAAATTGTTCCAAATCATCTTTGGTAGCTGAAGTGAAAGAGAAGCAAGACAATGATCTTATTTTGCACCAGTTGAAGGGTGTAGTCCATCAGCAGAGGGTAGAGGTTTTCTCCCAAGGGGGAGATGGTGTTCTTCGATATCAGGGTCAATTTTGTATTCCTAACATAGATGGGTTGAGACTGTGGATCTTGACAGAGGCTCATATCTCCAGATATTCTATTCACCTCGGTGCCACCAAGATGTACCGTGATCTATGAGAAGTCTATTAGTGGAATGGCATGAAGAGGGACATAGCAGATTTTATAGCTAAGTGTCCAAATTGTCAACAAGTGAATGTAGAGCATCAGTGACCAGGTGGTATGACTCAGGATATTTATCTTCCTACTTGGAAGTGGGAAGAGATCAATATGGATTTCATTACAGGCTTGCCTCATACTCGTAGGCAACATGATTCTATTTGGGTGATCATCGACAGATTGACTAAGTCAGCCCACTTTTTGGCTGTCAAGACTATGGATTCAACAGAGGATTATGCCAAACTCTACATTTGTGAGATAGTTAGATTGCATGGGGTTCTATTATCTATTATTTCTGATAGGTGTACTCAGTTTACATCCCAGTTTTGAAGATCTTTTCAGAAAGGTCTTGGTATTCAGGTTAGGCTTAGCACAGATTTTCCTCCATAGATGGATGGCTAGGAAGAGTGTACTATTCATACCTTAGAGGATATGTTGAGAGCTTGTGTGATTAATTTCAAGGGTAATTGGGATGATCACTTACCTCTTATCGAATTTGCCTACAATAACAGTTTTCATTTTAGCATCTAGATGGCCTCTTATGAGGCATATTATGGTCGGAGGTTTAGATCTCCTATTGGGTTGTTTGAGATAGGTGACGCAACATTGATTGGTCTCAGATTTGGTTCATGATACTATAGATAAAGTTCAGATCAATAGGGAGAGATTGAAGATCGCTAAGAGTTAACAGAAATCATATGCAAATGTGAGGAGAAGAGAGTTGGAGTTTGAGGTTGATGATTGGGTTTTTCTGAAGGTTTCACCCATGAAGGGTGTGATGAGGTTTGGTTAAAAAAGGGAAACTTAGTCCTCGCTATGTAGGCCCTTATAAAATTCTTAGGAGAGTTGGTAGTGTTGCTTGTAAGTTGGAATCGCCAACCGATCTTGAAGTGGTCCATCCGATTTTCCATGTTTCCTTATCAAAGAAGTGTGTTGGTGACCCCGCCTTTATTGTACCTTTGGAAGATGTGAGTGTCAAGGACAACCTGACTTATGAAAAAGTTCCCGAGGGGATCCTTGATCATCAGATTTGGAGGTTGAGGAATTAAGTAGTCACTTCGTGAAAGTCCTTTGGAGGAATCAGCTAGTTGAGAGAGCTACTTGGGAAGTAGAGGCTGACATTAATGCCAAGTACCCTCATCTCTTCCTTTCCAATCTAATTTCAGCGTGAGGTAATAGTTTCCTCCTTAGTTTGTCCCTCTGATCCAAATCCATTATCTTCTCTCATAATCCTAGCATGCATTCATGTTTTCTGAAGTTAGTTCAGTCATGTTTTAGGATAAAAAATCAGTTTTCATGTTTTATTGGTTGGTTGGGTTGTTTTCTCTCCAGTTTTCCTTGTTTAGTATTCATTCGAGGATGAATGATCCCAAGGAGGGGATATTGTAACACCCCAGAATTTGAATCAACTTTTAAACTTAGAATCTCTAAAAAAATTATCTTCCAACGGATCACGAGCCCAAACCACTAGCCGTGGATTGAACCACAAGTCGTCGAATGGATTCGTGGAAAGTATTATGCAATTCCCTCCTCTTGTTTTAGAACCACGACCAAAGTCTATGAGTCGTGGTTGATTTCACGGGTCATGGAACCCATTCATGGAACTCAGACTGAGGGTAGCCTTTTCCTCTGAGAACCATAAATAGGTTCAACGGATCGTGGAAGCTTTCATGGACCGTGGAACCTATTCATGGAAATCAGACCTGCAGCCTATCTTTTGGCCCTGGAACCACGACCATAATCCACGAACCGTGGTTCCATCTATGGTCCGTGGAAAAGGTCTGTGGAACCTGAAGCCGAGATTTTAAGTTTATTTTTCCCAGCTTTTGTCTAGGGGTATTTTTGTAATTATCCACATTTTTAACTCTTAAGTGAGGTCATTTTGGACTCTTTTGGTAGGGTTTTATCCCTAATTAACCTAAGTTCTTTTCAAAACTCTCAATCCACTTCTAAATAAGGAAAAGACCTCCTTTCTCCCAAGCTCCAAGATCCAAGCTAAGGATTCATCTTCAAGCCTCCATTATTCTCATCTATGATTTAGAAAGCTTCAATTCAGGTATGTGGGTATTAAATAAGGGATTCCTTTCTCCCTTGTGCCAAAAACCTGAAGTCTTTACTTTGATTTATGAACTTGTGAAATTAGGGTTCTTACCCAAATTAGGGAAATCTTATGTATTAAGTTTTAATGCATCAATCCATGGTTTCTCATCTCTTACCCATGATTTATTTGAGATTCCTTAAGTGTTTTCAAAAGCCCATGCATTAAAAGTAAATTCTAGTATGATTTCATTAAATTTCATATTTCCTAGTAAATATTGGCATGTTTAGATAAAATGACCTCTAGTATCATGAAATTGGATGCCTAATTGTCACGACTCGATTTCTCGGTCATGATGGCACCTACAACCCCCGGTAGGTGAACCAATCCCCGTAGCCCAGAATAGTTAGTAATGGGCTACTATCTAACAAATAAGGGAACAACACAAAGAAAATAGATAACAGGGATATAAATATATACATGTGCGGAAACTAAACCAAACCCCAAGACCTGGTATCATAGTATAGAGCCAAACTACATACATGGAGTGCAAATAAACCAAAAATATATATACAGATGTCTCTGAATGGTAATAGAGTACATGAAGCAAAAGATAAACTAAAGTTAAGCTCCGATCGCCAAGAGCTCACCCTCAGTCTGAAGTAGTCCCCAACAGATCTCCAAGCACGAATCACAGCGATCTAACGGCGATGGCCCACGCTAGGATCTGCACCCAAAGATGCAGGGGGTAGGGGTGAGCACCAAATGCGAGGCATAAGGTACCCAGTAGGTATCATAGGCCGACTGGGCACATATAAGATAAAAGCGCAGTAATAGACAGAATAGAAGCAAGTAGTCACAGAAATCAACGAAAGGTACACAGGAACTAGCCCAGAGGGAAATCAACAGAACCACATGTGAGGCTAGTAAGAAGAATATACACACCATAGGCACAGGTGAAAGTAAGAAACAACGCACCTGGGGTCCTTGCAATAACAATGTATATAACATAAGTTTACGAAATGGACGGTATACCGGTAACCTCAAGTGTAAGAAGAAGAGAGAAAGAGTGATGATAGGCATGCTCAGAGACATGAATCAAACTCAACTAATCATACCAATCTCATACTTATCCATAATAGAGAACAATTCTGTAAGTAAATAGCAAAAGTCTACCTACAGTCCCCGGCCGCCCATACAACCGAGGAACACAAACAAGTGAAAACAAACCCTCCGGCATCCCATACTACCGGAGCGTACAATCAACAAACAACAAACAAGGGTGGAGCCTCAAATAATGAATGATATGATGCATGAAGATCTCAAGTGAAATGGTATCTCTGTATGTACCTCCTCCGGCGCCGACCCGGCCCAGCAGGTAGGTTCCATGGAAGGACACTGCTCGTATACCTCTACTCCACCGTATACCCCTCCTCCAGCACACGCAGCTCATAGCCCCTGGCCCGGATAGCAAAGTCCATGGAGGTCCCAGACCCCATACTAAAACTCAGTATCAGAACATGTCGTCCGGAAGCAAGTCCGGTATCAAGATAGAGACCCAGTCTCGAATATGCATGCCCAGACCCTGTCCAGGACTAAAGTGGTAGGAAAATATCTCAAAAACCCCTCCAAGGGTGCCCGGGCATAACCGGTTCTAAATAGTAGAAAGTCATCTCAGGTGCTCGGTCCGACCGAGGCTAAAAATCATCTCAAGTAACAAGAAAACTCAACTAGCACTCCGGCCCTGCCGAGTCTAGCGTTAATCGTAAAACTGATGATTTAAAACATAATTTACTTTCTTTTACCAAGAATACTCACAAGTCAAATCAAACCATTTCCAAATTATTTCCATTAAAAATGGGCCCCCGGGGCCATGCAAGGTTTAGAAAATAGTGCCAGTAGGCCCGAAGCCAAAACCATAGTAAAACATGGATAAAACCTCTTTATATGCATGTAAATGGTATGATCACACACAATAGCTTCCCAGCAGCTCACAATCAACCTATCGACCCTGCACAGGCCCACAGCTACTCAGCAAGTATAACCAGCCTAGAAGGATAATTCTATGCCCGGGACTCGCGGACATTCCCTAAATCCCACCTTCTATGTTCCAGATTCAACAAGGCTTCATAGGACCACAAGGGTAAATAAAAAAAAAAAAATATATCGGCAAATACTACAAGCAACGGAGGAACAAAAGTAGGCGGACATGAATAAAGCGGTCGAGGTCTGTGGTACCAACCTAATAAACTAACCCAAGGATGCCCATTAATACAATTTTATCCTATATATGTGGAGTCTAGGGAAAATAAATCGTAACCTACCTGTCGTCTGATGACAAGCTGCTAGAACAACGATGTCCAAGCTCGAACCACTCCAAGAAAATCCAAAACTAAATCGAAATCGGATTTGGGATGGAATAACTTGACGTAGATAATTGATTTACTTTATCAAATATATTTTTCTCACAAACAAAACCTCTCACGTGAATGAGTATTTAAGAATGTGCAGGGATCTTTAACAAATTGAAGTTTTGCTGAAATTTTCAAAGTGAACAAAATGGGAAAATGCAAAAGTCCATCAGCATGTAAATGGATGGCACAGGACTTATATCATGCTAATTAATTACTAAACTAATGGTGGCACTCTGAGGGGGTGATTAGTGGCAGCAACCACTTGTTACATGTCTCCACCACTTCCATGTGGAAGTGGTGGTACCAACACTATTCAATTTCTCTCCTATTATGTAAATACTCGGGTATTGCATAAATTTGTTGTATAATAAATATAATTTTTGAATATACCATAATCATTAGAAAAATATTTCGAATAAAATCTACTATATTATAATAATAAATTTCAACGTAACTAAGTTTACTATCTCCGTTAACATATTACGGTGTATAAAAACCTTATAAAGTAAGTACATATATAATTATATCGTAACAAAATATTCTTCATAAACCTTTAAAATATTTTGAAAAGGCAATAATAATATAATTTTTACCAAATTCAACTTTTCAACAAAATATTTTCAAATACACGCGCGATGCTAATAAAATTCTTAAGCCTAGGCTCGTAATTCACCAACGCACGATTTTGATACTCAAGAATTCTCTCGGGATCCTCCCTTATGTTTTATCACTATTTCGGAACTGAAATGGCGTTTTAAAACGTGAAGTTGAGGCTTAAATCGAGTTTAACCTGACCCGGTTCGCGACCCGGTTCGCAACCCGTTTTCTGCCAGACAGTCCGCGGTAAAACAGTCATAACCTTTTACTCCGAGATCAGTTGGACGTGAGGTTTTGTGCGTAGGAAACTAGACTCGTAGACCTTCGATTTGGTATTTTGGGGGACTTCTAACTCTTTATATATTGAGAGAAAAGCTCCGAGACATTTTACCCAAAGTTCAGGAAATTTATTAAAGAACTTACGATAACTTTTGTCGATTTGCTTGACTTCAAAACTTATAATGCGACCAAACAAATGGGCCCGACACCGAAATACCGGTCCTGACGAGCCTTAAGTGGCTTGGGTCCGCTACAACAAGCTCTAACGGTTCAAGGAAAACGTATACGTGGAAATAACCGGAAGGGTCATTACATCATCCACTACTAAAAAGGACTTTCGTCCTCGAAAGTCAAGGTCAAGGGGGTACCTGAAGGCTAAAATAGCTGCGGATACTGATCCCGCATATCTCTCTCAGTCTCCCAGGTAGCCTCCTCGACTGAACGGTGCCTCCACTGAACCTTAACAACCGGGATCTCTCGAGACCTCAATCTCCTGACATCCCTGGCCAAAATAGCTGCCGGCTCCTCAACAAAGGCTAAACCCTCATCCAACTGAACTGAATCCCACTGCAACACATGAGACTCATCTGGGACATACCGACGCAACATCGAAATATGAAATACAGGATGTATAGCTGAAAACATCAGAGGTAAGGCTAACTGATAGGCAACGCTACCAACCCTCTGCAGAATCTCAAACGGCCCAATGTACCTGGGGCTAAGCTTTCCCCGCCTACCAAATCTCATCACGCCCTTCATGGGCGATACACAGAGAAACACCAAGTCACCGACACTAAATTCCAAGGCACGAAGCCTACGATCAGCATAACTCTTCTGCCTGCTCTGAGCTGCCCGAAGTCTGTCCAGAATCACTCGGACTCGGTCTAAGGAATCTCAAAGCAAATTTGTGCTCTGTGGCGCAACACTAAAACCATCAAACCAACCTACCGGTGATCTGCAACGCCTGCCATACAAAGCCTAAAAAGGTGCCATGCCGATACTCGAATGGAAGCTGTTATTATAAGCAAACTCTGCCAAGGGAACAAACTGATCCCAAGAACCTCCAAAGTCAAGAACACAGGCTCGAAGCATGTCCTCCAAAATCTAAATGGTCCTCTCGGACTGGCCATCTGTCTGAGGGTGGAAAGCGGTACTAAGATGAACCTCTGTACCCAAATATCGCTGAATAGCCCTCCAGAACTGAGATATGAACTGAGTGCCGCGGTCTGAAATGATAGAAGCTGGGACCCCATGCAACCGAACAATCTCACGAAGGTAGATCTGAGCTAACCTCTCTGCACCATAAGAAGTCTGAACCGGCAAGAAATGTGCTTACTTAGTCAGCCTATCAACAATCAGCCTATCAACAATCACCCATATGGAATCAAACCCATGAGAAGTACGAGGCAAACCAATAACGAAGTCCATAGTAATCCCTTCCCACTTCCACTCAGGAATGGGAAGTCGCTGCATCAAACCACCAGGTCTCATGTGCTCGAACTTAACCTGCTGGCAGTTCAAGCACCAAGATACAAACTCTGATATACCCCTCTTCATACCACTCCAGCAGTAAAGCTGTCTCAAGTCTCTATACATCTTTGCTGTGCCAGGGTGAATGGAGTATCTAGTACAATGTGCCTCATGAAGTATCAACTCAATCAAATCACTAATCCTCGGAACACAAAGGCGACTATCAAACCTCAGAACCCCATCTGAATCTAGAGTAGCCCGACTGGTCTCACCCTGAGCAACCCGATCACGAAGGTCACACAACTGCTGATCCTCAAACTGACGACTCTGAATCTGATCAATCAAAGTAGAACGAACCTCAACACTGGCGAGAACTTTGTTAGGATCCGACAAGTCAAGCCTAACCAAACGGTTAGCTAAGGAATGGATGTCCCAGGCCAACGGTCGCTCTGAAACTGTAAGAGAAGCTAGGCTACCCATAATTACTGCCATCCGACTCAAGGCATCCGCTACCACGTTTGCCTTGCCCGGATGATACAGAATAGTGAATTCATAGTCCTTCAGTAACTCGACCCATCTCCTCTGCCTCGAGTTCAACTCCCGCTGACTCGTGATATACTGAAGACTACGGTGATCGGTGAAGATCTCACAGTGAACTCCATATAGGTAATGCCTCCAGATCTTGAGCGCGAAAACTACCGCCGCCAACTCTAAGTCATGAGTGGGGTAGTTGCGCTCGTGAACCTTCAGCTGCCTCGACGCATATGCTATTATCCGACCCTGCTGCATAAACTCACAACCAAGACCAACCCCAGAAGCATCACAGTACACGGAGAAGCTCTGACCCTCAATCGGCAAAGTCAAAACTGGAGTTGAAGTCAATAAGACCTTAAGCCTCTGGAAGCTATCCTCACACTGATCCGACCACTGAAATGGGACATCCTTCCTAGTCAGCATAGTCAAGGGTGCTTCTATGGAAGAAAATCCCTCAATGAACCGTCTGTAGTAACCTGCTAACCCAATAAAGCTGCGAACCTCAGTAGCAGTAGTAGGTCTAGGCCACTCACAAACTGCTGAAATCTTTCCCGGATCAACCCTAATCCCGTCCTTAGACACCACCTGCCCTAGGAATGCAACTGACTCAAGCCAAAACTCGCACTTTGAGAACTTGGCATAAAGCCGATGATCTCTCAAAGCCTGGAGTATAACCCTCAAGTGCTGCTCATGCTCATCTCTACTACGCGAGTATACAAAGATGTCGTCTATAAAAACTATCATGAATGATTCCAAATATGGGCCAAGAACCATGTGCATCAAGTTCATAAAGGCTGCGGGGGCATTAGTCAACCCAAAAGACATCAGTAGGAACTCATAGTGGCCATAACGTGTCCTGAATGCTGTCTTAAGGATGTCCTCCGCCCTAATCCTCAACTGATGGTAGCCAGACCTCAAATCAATCTTTGAAAACACGACTTAACCCTGAAGTTGGTCAAACAAATCATCAATCCTCGGCATCGGATACCTATTATTCATTGTCACCCTATTCAGTTGCCGATAATCAATACACATGCGCATAGACCATTCCTTCTTCTTCACGAGGAGAACAGGAGAACCCAACGGTGACACACTAAGTCTAATAAACCCCTTAGCTAACAGATCCTGGAGCTGCTCCTTAAGCTCTCTCAACTCAGCAGGAGCCATACGGTAAGGAGAAATAGAAATAGGCCTAGTTCCCAGCTCTAGCTCAATAGCAAAATTAATATCTCTCTCAGGTGGAAGGCCTGGTAGGTCGGTAGGAAACACATCGAGGAAGTCTCTAACCACAGGAACAGACTCAGGAGAAGTAGGGTCAGCACTAACATCTCGGACATATGCTAGATAAGCTAAACACCCACGGGAAATCAACTTCCTAGCTCGAAGACAAGAAATGATCCCAGATGGTGCATGGCTAACAGAACCCTGCCACACAACCGGGGATACACCGGGCACAGCTATGGTAATGGTCTTGGCATAACAATCCAAAACCACACGGTGAGGGGATAACCAGTCCATGCCCAGTATCACATCAAAATCTAGCATATCAAGAATCATGCAAAGTCACCCCAAGTCTCTGAATCACCAATAGATAGCAACAAGATCTCACAATCCGATCCACTACTAAAGAATCTCCTACTGGGGTCGAAACAGAAACAGGAACAGATAATGGCTCACTAGCCAACCCCAAACAAGGCACAAAGTAGGCAGATACATATGAAAAAGTGGATCCAGGATCAAATAAAGCCATAGCAGACTGATGGCACACAGAAATCGTACCTGTAATCACAGCATCTGAGGCCTCTGCCTCTGGTCTCCTAGAGACCGTGTAAAACTGACGACGACTACCACCTGCCCGACCGCCATCCCTACCACCTGCTCTGCCGCGTGGAGCACCACCTGTACTCTGACGAACACCCCCTCTAGCTGGGGCTGAACTACTCGTAAAGGCTCGGCCAACTGAACTATACCCTGCTGAGGGCAATCTCTAGCAAAATGACCGATCACACCATAAGTAAAACAAGCCCCTGGCAGCCTACTCGGATGAGATGAACCAGCAGATCCCGCATAACCACCACGGCCTGATGCCCAAGAAACTGTACCCCTCGAAGATTGGCCGCCATAGCCCTGATGGTTGCTCTGACCCTGCTCGAACTGGGTACTACCGATAGTCTAAATGGAAGCCTGGACCGGTCAGCTGGACTGACCCTGGTACTGCTGTGGCTGATAACTCCGGCTCCACTGGCCAGGACCTCTACCACCATATCTGGAACCACTATAGACACCCTGATGTCGAGGCCTCTTATCTCTGGACCCCCGATCATGTCGTTGTACGTCCTCCACAGTGCGGGCATAGTCTACGATAGCCTGAAATGACCGACCACTGGCAACCAATATCTCAGCTGGCTGCCTGATCTCTAGCCTCAAACCCCATACAAATCTGTGAATCCTATCTGCCTCGGTAGGAATAATCATAGCTCCGAACGGTGCTAGCTTATGAAAATGGGTCTCATACTCCGAGATAGTCGTAGACCCCTGTACAAGGTGAGTAAACTGCTCCCTGTGACGCTCCCGATCACTCTTGGGGAAGGAACTTGGCCATAAAGGCCTCATAAAACTCAGACTAGGTCAAAGGAGGTGACGACGGTGGTCTACAAGCAACCTGGGCCCTCCACCATAACTTCGCTGGACCCTCCAACTGATAGGTAGTATAACCAACCCCGTGAGTCTCCAACAAACCCAAATGATGCAACATCTCCTCACATGTAGTAATAAAGTCATGTGGATCATGTCCAGAAGTACCAGTAAACCTCAGAGGTGCTAACCTCAAAAACCTACCCAACGCCTTCTACTCTGACTTTGTCATAACTGGGGGAGGAGCAAGAGGCTGTGCAACAGATGGGACCGGAATTACCTCCGCACGGGGAGCCATAGTAGCAAGCTGCGCTCCTGAACTCTGTGCACCCAGGGCTGCCCCCTGAGCGGATGTCTGCGCTACCCCAGAAGGCCGCTCTCCAATCACACCCAAAAGCTGTAATAGTAATTCCCGAATGTCTGTAGACTGAGCTGCGGCTGGAGCTGGCACATAAGTGGCACTGGAGCTGCCACTCGAGCTGGCTCTGGAGCTGGCGCTGGAGCTGGTGCTGGAGCTGGTGCTGGAGCTGGTGCTGGAACGGGAGGCTCATCCCCACGTGATGCCGATGTTCTTGTACGAACCATCTGCAAAAGAATGAAGTAGAACAAACGAGATTTCCAGAAACTTCAAGGGTTCTACGCACGACACAGAAGCAATGAAAGAGTCAAATTTCCTAAAATTCCACTGTAGCCTCCCAAAGATTGAGTACGGACGTCTCCGCCCCGATCCGCAGGACTCTACTAGACATTGGCTCCTATACCGATGAAACCGGTTAACCTAAAGCTCTGATACCAAGTTGTCACGACCCGATTTCTTGGTCATGATGGCACCTACAACCTCCGGTAGGTGAACCAATCCCCGTAGCCCAGAATAGTCAGTAATGGGCTACTATCTAACAAATAAGGGAACAAGACAAAGAAAATAGATAACAGGGATATAAATATATACATGTGCGGAAACTAAACCAAACCCCAAGACCTGGTATCATAGTATAGAGCCAAACTACATACATGGAGTGCAAATAAACCAAAACTATATATACAGATGTCTCTGAATGGTAATAGAGTACATGAAGCAACAGATAAACTAAA